>PVIU01023464.1:0-27596 GCA_004026605.1 Ondatra zibethicus
TCTATTTCCATCCATTTGCATGCAAAATTCAAGAAGTCATTGTTTTTTACTGCTGCGTAGTACTCTAATGTGTATATATTCCACACTTTCTTGATCCATTCTTCCATTGAGGGGCACCTCGGTTGTTTCCAGGTTCTGGCTATTACAAATAATGCTGCTATGAACATAGTTGCACAAATGCTTTTGTAGTATGATTGGGTATCTCTTGGATATATTCCCAAGAGTGGTATTGCTGGATCCTGAGGTAGGTTGATTCCCAATTTCCTGAGAAACTGCCACAATGATTTCCAAAGTGGTTGCACAAGTTTGCATTCCCACCAGCAATGGATGAGTGTTCCCGTTACACCACATCCTCTCCAACATAGGCTATCATTGGTGTTTTTGATTTTAGCCATTCTGACAGGTGTAAGATGGTATCGAAAAGTTGTTTTGATTTGCATTTCCCTGATTGCTAAGGAAGTTGAGCATGACCTTAGGTATTTTTTGGCCATTCGAACTTCTGTTGAGAATTCTCGGTTCAGATCATTACCCCAATTTTTAATTGGGTAATTTATAGTTTTAATGTCTAGTTTCTTGAGTTCTTTGTACATTTTGGAGATCAGACCTTTGTCCGATATGGGGTTAGTGAAGATCTTCTCCCATTCATTAGGATGCCTTTTTGTCTTAATGACAGTGTCCTTTGCTTTACAGAAGCTTCTCAGTTTCAGGAGGTCCCATTTATTCATTATTGCTCTTATTGTCTGTTTAACTATGTAAAACATACACAAAGCAAAATTTAATCCAAACAATTTGGTAAAAGAAACAATAAAATTGCTGCCCAAACAAGTAGCTTCTCCGTGTACTTTCAGAATCATGCAACATGTTCCTGAAAGTACATGTACCTAGCATGATCATATATTACCTTGTATCTGTCAATAATCAAGTATCAATCCAGTTCTTTGGCAACTGTATTATTTTGTAGATAATTTCAGATAGAGCATGCAAGTAATTGCAGCGAGGCCCCTTTTAACAAGAAGCAACATGCTATACACTTGGTTTTTATCCTTCTCTGGATTTTCTAAGTTTTACTGTTTCTAAAATACTTGGTTGACTATTGAGTGCTTAAAAGAAAAAGACAATGATTCACATGGTACTAATACTAAGGTTCCACAGTGAGTGCTTAGACAAAAGTCATTGCTTTTTCCCATATATCCTACTCATCAGTCCCAGCATCAGCAGAGGAATAGCTCTAAGGAGAAAGATGCAAATACCTTTATTATAGATTCATTTTCAGCAAAGTCTTTCCAATTGGATATTAATTAAAAATCAAGATAGAGACAAAGAATATCATATTGTCAAGTCACTTCGGATAAATAGATCAGAGTGTAGACCCCTTTGCCCTGAGATCTCACTGTCTTTTTATTTCAGTCATTTTCTGGGATAATTATGCTCACCATTTACAGAGTTTACTGATTAAGTAATTAATAAATGCTGGTACATTCAGGACTCCCCATGTATGTGCTGTTGCAGCAGCAAAAGCAGAGCAGGTTAACTGTGCTGCATCTGAAGAACAGGCATTGCCCTGGTCTGGGCTATAGATGGGCTTCTTTGGTGGTCTGGGCAGGACTGCAGAGGAATGGGCTTCCTCCTTCCCAGAATTCTCCTGTTCTCATTGTCCCACCTATACTTCCTGTCTGGTTGT
This sequence comes from Ondatra zibethicus, assembly GCA_004026605.1. Taxonomy (NCBI): domain Eukaryota; kingdom Metazoa; phylum Chordata; class Mammalia; order Rodentia; family Cricetidae; genus Ondatra; species Ondatra zibethicus. The sequence continues at coordinate 1,682 of PVIU01023464.1, forward strand.
CCCACCTATACTTCCTGCCTGGACAATCAGTGTTTACTTAAAACATGATTGACAGACTGAAGAATCCCAGACATTTACTTCCAACTATTTTTAACTTGCAATACTCTGAAGCACAGTCCAAATCAGATACTTCAAACCATGAATTATAAGAAACAAAGGGCCACTACACAGGCAGTTCCAACACATTTCCTGACAGAGTATGCCCAACCTTAATGATCTCTGTTGTCATATGTAACATAAGGGCCTGCTTGTTGGGTTTCTGTTCTCCCACCAGGTCCCACAGCTGTTTGGCCCCAAAGAAAGTCACACAGAGAGTCTATATTAATGATAAACTTATTGACTTATTGGCCCATTACCTCAGGCTTCATATTAGCTCTTATAACTTATATAGCTCATTATTCTTATCTATGTTACCACACGGCTCAGTACCTTTTTCAGTGGGGAAGGTCATATCCTGTTTCTTTGGTGGTCTGGGCAGGACTGTTGAGGAATGGGCTTCCTCCTTCCCGGAATTCTCCTGTCTTCATTGCCCCACATTTACTTCCTGTCTGGTTGGTTCACCTATACTTCCTGCCGGGCCAATCAGCATTTATTTAAAACATGATTAACAGAATACAAACAATTCTCCTGCACTACTTCCCCCTCTTTTTTTTTTAAACAAAGGAAAATATCCATAGTCCATTTGGGAATGTGGGTGTAATATTCCAGGCTACTTCTGGCTGGTTGGGGGCACTGATAATCTTATGGGGACCTAAAGAAAATTTAGAGTTATGATCAAGTCCTGACTGGAGTATCCTGTGAAGCTTGATCATCTCAGGCAGCAGTCTTCAATCTGTTCTGGATGTAGAACTCTGACATCTGGGCCATCTGTTCCTACCGGAGATTTCTCAGGTAGTCTTCCTTGATCAAACCTGATTTTTCTTAACTCAGAATGAATCCATAGCCTCTCATTTCCTGTGGAAACAAAAGTAAAATCTCTTCTCCAAGGTAACATATCTTTTGACTTCAATTTTGAAGTCAAGGTATTTTCAAAATACCTATCTTGGATTAATTGAGCAGCATTTATAAGCAAATACCTTTTTAGCAGCTGTTGTTCCTTCCTCAGCATTCAAACGATTCAAAGAGAGCCCAATAACATACAGTATCAAGGTTCTCTGTGTATTTTCCATCTTTATGTGATTTTATTTTAATCTCTATTTCTTATATTTTTAATTTTTGGCTTTTTGAGACAGGGTTTCTGTGTATCTTTGTCCTGGAACTCACTCTGTAGACCAGGCTGTCCTTGAACTCACAGAGATCCACTGTCTCTGCCTCCCCAGTGCTGGGATAAAAGGTGTGGGCTACCACACCTTGAACTCACAGAGATCTATCTGCCTCTGCCTCCTAGGCATTGGGATTAAAGGTGTGTGCTACCACACCCTGAAGTCACAGAGGTCAGTCTACCTCTATCTCCCCAGTGTTGGGATTAAAGGTGTGTACCACCACACCCAACTACTCTCTTTCCCTTCTTTTTTATTTTAAGGACTTTAACCTGCATTCTTTTAACACATAGTAAACCATTTAGAAGTTTTTCATCTTTGAATCTCTCTTTAATGTATCTCTCTCTTTTTCTGACTACATGAGTCTTTAATTTACTAAGCAATATGGGTAGGATTAAAGCCATGGCTTTGACTGAGCAAAGATGCATACACTTATGCTTAGCTCCTACATGAGTGATAGATGATGGAGATCATAACTCAGGCCTTCATGCTGAAAAAAATGCTTAATCCAATGTCTGTGCACTATATATTCCAATCAAGTCAACATGGGAAACTGCTCACCATATATGCATACACACACACATATATAGTTATATATCTATAGTTTTATATATATATAGTTTATACATATATTGTATATATATATATATTCTAAGATTTGTTCCCTATAAATAGCATCAAAATCCTCAAATTTTCTACTAATTTTGGCATGCTTACCAGTAGGATTATGCAGAATATTTAAAACAGGCTTGTAAAATAATGATAGAAATTTTCTTATATAAAAATGACCTATGGTGAGTTTTAATAAGTAAGTAAATAAATAAGTAAGTAAGTAAAGAAAGAAATAGGTAAATAAATGGAGACTTAAGCACCTGGACCAAGTTTTATGTTCAATTGCTAAACAACCTGTCAAAATAAAAACAAAGATTTAGATAATAATGAGATAATGAAACATTTTATTTAACAATGTAACAGGGAAAAGAAAGCTACAAAGACTCCAAGATAAAAATACAAACACAGAAACTTTCAGAAGAAGTGGACAATGGGAGAACATTAACCCCCCCTCTCTCTCTCTCTCTCTGTGTGTGTGTGTGTGTGTGTGTGTGTGTGTGTGTGTGTGTGTGTGTGCAGCAGACAGTACTCAGCGTTTTATTGGGAATGTCTATCATGCAATCCCTTGCTCAGGGAAATGTGAAAGTTCAGATGTGTGTCAGACAGAAGATGGTGATGACATTGTGGTACAGCTAGCTAAAGGAGAGTTTAATATACAGACAGTATTAACCTTTGCTCCAATCATGCAAGGGAACTTTATGCTGAAGTCCCAGTGTGCCATTTTTTCTATTTATTAATATCTATTGATTCACTTGCCATTGTCTTAATCACAAATTGTTTCAGATTGCAGAAATTTGAATACTAAGATCACTAACAGTAATGCATCATCTGCTTAGAATAATATCCCTTAGTTAGATACTATATTTGTTTTGTGTATGTTATTATTACACTTCCAGAAAAAGTAAAATCTTATAAATACAGTTACAATCCTCTGAGTCATTTCCTAAACATATCCCCAGATTTCTCCAAAGAATCATAACTATCCTTCTGTGTTATTTTCCTTTATTCTGTCTGTTCTAATCTTTGATACACAAGAACAATTAACAACATTGCCTGGCATGATTCCTTAGAATTTTCATGAGTACTCCTACACTCTGCAAGTTATCATTCTATAGACTACTGGCTTTAGTTTCATATTGTTTCTTAATTTCAGACACTGATTCATGCAGCTCTGCTTCATTAAATTTCACTGTTGATAAGAGTTGTACTTTATGAAAGTTTCATAATATTTATAAATCATTCAATTAGTATTGCATATTTTTAATACAGAAGGCTTCTTACTTAACATTCAAGATTTTTTAAAACTTGAATCTATTATGAAAACCACATGCATCCACTACAAGTTATACTACAAAAGTTGTACTGTAATATTTTATTGGTTGGTTAGAATAGTTTCTCCAAAACTAATTAATTTGATAGCTATTATAAGTGTTTGGACAGGAGACATCTTTAAAAGTGTTTAGATCAAACCAGGCCATAGTAGTGCATGTCTTTTATCCCAGCACTTGGGAAGCAGAGGCAGGCGGATCTCTGTGAGTTAGAACCACCTTGGTCTACAAGAGTTAGTTTCAGGGCAGCTAAGGCTACACAGAGAAACTCTGTCTCATAAAACCAAGAAAGAAAGAAAGAAAGAAAGAAAGAAAGAAAGAAAGAAAGAAAGAAAGAAAGAAAGAAAGAAAGAAAGAAAGAAAGAAAGAATAAAGTGTTTAGGTCACTCAGGGTCTGCACTATGATCTCAGGACTTAGTTATTAAAGAAGTGACTTTGTCATGGCAGGAAGTTTGACTCCTTGATCTTTTACTTGTTGTCACCCTCTAACAACCTCCTGTACTTTCTTTTCAAGTAATACTTTCAATTAAGTCATGACACAGCAGACAGAGGCATCCGCATAGTGGATTGCCATGCCTTCTGAATAATGAGCCCCATAAGTGTCTACAATTCTTTTGTTTTTAAACTTTATTTATTTATTTATTTAAATTTATTCTCCTCTTATATAATACATCTAGACCACCACTTCCCCTTCCTCCCTTTTCCCAGTCCCCACCCCACCCCCTTCTCCTGCAGATCCACTGTTCCTATATTACCCTTCATAAAACAGCAGGCTTCCCAGTGATGTCAACAGAACAGGGTATAACAAAGATACAATAAGACTACACATAAACCTTCACGGCAAGGCTGGACAAGGCAAAAGAAAAATGTCTCACAAGGAGGTAAAAGAGTCAGAGACACCCCCATTCTCAGTGTTAGGAATCACACAAAAATCCCCAAGATAAAGAACCATAGCATGTGTGCAGAGGGTTTTAAGCATAACCATATCTGTTCCCTGGTTGCAGGCTCAGGTTCTGGGAGCCCCTATCAGACCTGATAGCTGATCCTGTAGGCCATGTTCTCCTGATGTTTTTGACTCCTCTGGTTCATACGATCCTCCCCCTCTTTTTTTAATCAGACTTTGATATTATTTTGGTTATTTGCAAAATCAGATTAAGACACTTATAGTGGTTTATATTTATTGTAATAATTAGTTTCTAGCTGCAAACACACTTCCTACTAGTTGACAAGGGGATTTTAATGTTAGGATGGTCCATATCAGAAATTTGGTGAATAAGTATTTGTGAGGTTGTCTTGATTATTAATTGAACCCACAGCTCACTACAAACATTTTCTAGGCTGGTCTCTAAGTGGTTTCTGCATAAAGGAAGATAGCAGAATTTTTTTTAAAAAATATGGAAACAAGAGTCCATTGAATAATTTTTTCTCTCTCTTCTTGATCTGGATGATTACTTTAAATTTATGCCTTGACATCCTTGTAATAAAGGAATCTAACATGGAATCATGTGCTAAAAGAACCATTCTCTTTCCCATTGTTTTTTGTCTGGGCATTTTATCAGAGCATCAAAACTCAAACTGGAATGTGTGTCATAGTGTCCTCTCTTGATGGTAGGCAGTGGTAGTGAGCATGAACTTTTCACATATCCTATTTAGAGTTACCATTGCTATAACGAAACACTATGACAAAAAGCAACATGGAGAAAAAAGGGTTTATTTGAAATATATATCCCAAAGTCACAAAGCGTTGATGAAAACTGATGCAGGACTGCAAACCTGGCAGAAACCTGGTGGAAGGAGCTGAGACAAACATGGTGGAAGCCTGCAGTTTACTGGCTTAATGCTCATGATTTGCTCCACCTGTTATAGAAACCAGGATCACCAGATGAGGGAAGACACCAATCACAATGGTCTAGGTCTATGCACAGCAATAACTAATTAAGAAACAGTTTAGACTTTCTAAAATCCAGGTCTTTTGGAGGCAACTTCTCAATTTACTATAGTTCACATTAAGTTGACACAAAACAAAACATTAAGTTAGAGCACCAGGAATGATACAAGCCCCCAATATTTGCAACTCAGAGTTGATTTTGTGTCATCAAAATCCCCTTGCAATCTGATGGGAAACAGAATCTGTGCTTCACTTTTTATCTATACTTTGCATCTTTCACTTAAAATGGCCCTAAATATATTGCAACTCCTATTTTTCCTTGTCTTTCATTGTCAAACAAGTTCCGAGTACTTTTACATCTTTTCCAATGGGGATTCTTATATTTATTCATATTCTAGGAATTGGGCAAGTGTTTTCTACCTATTGAACATAAACAAATAATATTATTGCCATGAACTGTTCAAGTTTACCTTTACTTTAAATTACAAAAAGGTTTACTTTTTCTTTTAATAGTTAATAATTTATTAAATATCTGAGTATTCTAGATTCATTTTATTAACTTTGTGTTTATATTCTAATTCTTCATTTACTTACTGAGCCTTGCTTATTTAGCTTTTGTTTTGTCTGTTCACAAATTACTTAAGTCTTTAGTCAAAACCAGGTAGTCGACTGATAACCTGTGGTTCAAATCCTAATGTTGATCTTGGAAATCTTGCGAGATCAGTGCAGGTATGCAACCACCTTTGCTCAGATTGTAATTAGAATTTGTATATTGGTTCTTCTGCACCCTAGAATATAGTCTCCCCTCAATCTCAACCAGAAGTTATGTACCAAACTATATTCGTCTACCACCCACAGGCACATGAACACTGGATAACTTCATACTGTTCATGGAACAAAAGCTTCAACACTTGTAATTACTCAGATGAAAATTCTTTTCTTTAACTTGTATTATATTCTGCCCACTCAGACTTAGTTAGGTAGCACAGAAGGATTTCTAACTTTTACAAAGTTTTATGTAACGAGTGAGCACTCAGATCCACCACCCTTTTATCAGATTTCATTGCAATTTTTTCCTCAATAATTTAACACCCATATGCTACCCCCTGCAGCTTCATTCATCTCTTTGGTTTTCTAGAATATGGAAATATAAATCTTTTTGAGCCCAGCTTTTGTTGTTTGCCTTTCCCTTTGTAAATGTTACCTTCCATTCAAAAATGCTTAGAGCTAAGTGGATCTTCAAAGTGAATACTTACTGCCTCAGGATGAATGTTATTTGAATTCTTTCATGAGTTCTCTTTAAAGCGCTCTCTCTCCCTCCTCTCTGATATAATGTCTGCATCATCCTCCTTTGGGAAGCAACAGTTCACACCACATATAATAGGAATCTTGATGTGCTTGCACTTGAAAGAAAAACACACGTGTCTGTTATTGTTGTTAGCAGAGCCTTTCCTAAGCCACTGGATTAGATACACTGGACAATGGTCCTGAAAAATAGGGGAAGACACATAAGAATCCAGTACATTTTATCCAATAATCATAATCAAAATTATTTCATCAAATTAAGTATGTTAATATACATAGATACTTTCTTCAAAAGAGAATATGAACATTCTATTGTACATGGAGGAAATTTATAAGTCTTTTTCCTCTTTTGCCTTTTCTCTTTCCTTTCAGTGGCTGTGTATGTATGCTTGTGTATTTGAGTATATAGAAACATTACTGGCATTATTGTGGTTCTGATGGCATCTCCCTCCTTAAAACTTTTCTTTCATTCCAATCCCTTCTATCTTCTAAGAATTTTTAATGCTAACATGTCTGAGCAGGATGACCTAGGTTTCCAAACAACTTTCAGGGAATTTGAAACCTGAAAGCTCATATACATATTTCTTTATTTATTCATTCATTTGTTTGCTAGAGTATTAATCTGAAGGTAGGGCCTCAGGCATGCTAAGCAAGCATCCTGCCCTGTGTTCCCCCAGCACCTATGCTCCTAAAGCTAATACCTGCTGTAGGTACCATGAATAAAACATGAATATTACATTTATGATAAACGATCATTGGAAATTTGAATATTGATGATTAGTAAATATGAATATTGCATGGGTGAATATCTGTCTTTTCATTGTGTACTCCCACATAATAACTTCCATGTTTCTATTTCCGCTGAAATGTCCTTCATCAGCATTCATTCATGTTATAGACAGACTGCTTTCATATCTCCATTCCTTAACTCCTGAAAGTTATTATTTGAATTCTCTTTTTTATCTAGGTTTAGTGTAAACCTTGAACTTAACACAAACACAATGCCTGCCTTTTAGGCATCTTTATGAGAGATTTCTTCAGAGATGTGGGGGAAATTTTGCCTTTGAGTGAGGGCAAAAATAAAACAACAAAGTGTAAGAAACGACAAGGGCATATTATGATAAGGAACTTTTAAAGGCAAATGTGAAGTAATACATGTTGGCCTGTTTGTAAAAATTAATTAGATGCAGAATGAAATGAAGATGAAGAGTATTCTTGGGTCTCATGAATTTCAACTCATACATTAATAAAAATTGAATATGGGTGGCAGGTCATGTTTGACAAGACTTGTATTGACTTAAAATTTCAGCAACTTCTTTTCCGCTAGCAAATGTAAACTTCTTTCATTCAGTCAGAGGACATTTAATAATGAGTTCATCTTATTTAACAAATAAGAATAGAGAGATTTTATTCTATCTTTCATTTTTGCAAGTATGTGATGTGTGTTTATGGTCCTAAGCATGAGTGTGGGCTCAGACACGATAAAACCTGTGATGCTAAGAGAACAATATGAGATGTTGTCCCTCACATTCCAGCTTGTTTAAGTCAGGGTCTCTTTTTGTTTCCTGATCCATACTACAGAATAGCTCTTCTTGAGACTCTTCCTTTAATTGTTTAATAGTAGTACAGGGATTGCAGACACTCGGTGTCATGCCTGGATTTATGTATGCTATTCCAAAGTAAATTTCTCATGAATATTCATCACCGTGAAACCTCTCTAGACTGAGAGTGTGGACTTCTTATCTGTTTACAAAATGTCCTGTTTTTTTTTTATTATGTTATGACAGATTTCCAAACAAAATCTCTTTTAAACTTTCCCACTTGCCTTGAGTGCCCAGTTTACTCATGCCTCCTTACACAATCTATGTTCCTGATGCCATAATCCAGACTCCCATGCTGCAAAGATTCCCTGGCTGACCTTAAACTCATTATATCAGGAGATGACTATGAACTAATGGTAATCTAGCCTCCAATTTCCAATTGCTGGATTTGCAGATTGTGATGATATTTTGTTTGTGCTGTAACAAATAAAACTTGCCTGATGCTCAGAGTATGGAACTAGCCACATTAGCTAGCCATAGAGACCACGCAGCAGTGGCACACTCCTTTGATCCCAGTACTGTGGAGACAAAGGCAAATCGATCTCTCTTTGCTCAAGGCCACCGTGTGCTACATGAGATTGAATCAGTTTAAAAGAGAAACAGAGCCAAGTGGTGGTGGCTCACACTTTTATTCCCAGTAGTTAGGAGTCACACACCTTTAATCCCAGCACTGGGGAGGAAGAGAAAGGAAGTGATACGGCTGGGCAGAGAGAAGAATAAAAGGCAGGAAGAGACAGAAGCTCAGGATTCAGTCTGAGGATTCATAGAGAAGGCATTCAGTCTGATGATTTATAGAGACAGGATATGCCATTTGGTCTGAAGATTTTGTAGAGGTAAGAACTAGTGGTTTGCTGTTCTCTGATTCTTCAGCTTTTATCCCCTAATATCTGCCCATGAGGATTTTATTATTAAGACCAATTCAAATTTATGCTAAACAGATGGTATCTCCAGTCCATATATTTTCCATAACATACAATCAGTATTTAAATTACACTAGAATACCCTTCCTTCCTCTGTTATTTATGAACCTCTCCAACATGAAAACAATTTTATTTTACCTAGTGTCTGTAGTATGGTGGCTGCTTGTTTGTTTCCTGACTGCCCAGACTCCCGAAATAACTACACAGAAACTGTATTAATTAAATCACTGCTTGGCCAATTACTTAAGCATATTGCTAGCTGCTTTTACATCTATGATTAACCCAACCCCTTTATTTTATATTTTACCCTGAGACTCATGACCTACCTGCAAGGTTCCAATGTGTCTATCTCTGGCAGTGGCTTCATGGCTTCTGCCCTGACTCTGCCTTCCTTCTCCCAGCATTCAGTTTTGTTTTCCCCACCTATCTCTGTTCTACCTTATCAAGCCAAGCCAATTTCTTTATTAACCAATGGTATTCATAGCATACAGCGAGGAATCCCACCTCAAGTGGCCCCTCTGCATTTAGGACCACACTGAGATCTAAGATTATGAATACATACATGGTGCTCAAGAGTCAGACACTGAATCAAAAGATCCAGGAAATAAAGGAGTCTCAGGAGACCCAAGAAACTTATAGAGGCTCAGAGTGTAGTGTGATATGCAAGTTCCCTCTGCAAGGTTGCATAAAATGTGACCAAGTCAACAGTTACTGTGTAGTAAGGACTCTGTCCTAAAGCTGTGTGTACATTCAACAAATAATTCCAGCAATTTGACACTCATGAGCCATCTCTCATAATATGATGTGGTTCTTTTATGTCAGATGCATTTGAGTCACCAGCAGTTCTATACATAGCACCAATGAATGATTATTTTACTATGCAAGACTGGGTTGGAATCATTTCTTTCATCATTCCATGACTTTCTGGAATGTATAGATGTCCTGAGGAAAAGTCACCCAACACTTATGCGAGGCAGAAATGATAGGCTGCTGATCAGTGAGTGAAAACAAAGTTGTAAAAGAGAAATGACTTCTAAATACTTGTTGTAACATATTTTACTATAAAATACTATAGTACTAATCTAGGGAAGAAGAATAATTAAAATCCTAGTTTATAATTGATTGCATTCTTTGTATGTGTTCACATTTGCCTAAACCTCCCTTGGTCTGCAACACATTTGTCTGCTTTCCATAAAAATTTGCCTGCATTGCATTTGTCCACAGCACTCAAATGTAATAGATACCATATTTGTAAGCTGGGGAATGCTGGGAGTGGGAGCATTGGTCTTCCCCAAAGAAGAACACACTATTGGTTGACAAGTACCAAATGGTCAGCTCTGAAAACATACATAGACATGACATTACATGGACTAAAATGTTATAGATAGTAATATATGCATATGGTTATTCATATACATACATAATAGCTACCAATGGAAAAATTAGCCATTAATTTGAAGGAGAGTCAGAAAGGTTTGAAGAGAGGAAAGGGAAAGAAGAAATTTTGTAACTATATTATAATCTCAAATATAATATCAAAAAATAGTAGGGGAAATGTAAAAAATCAATTGTTGAAAAAGATATTATGAATGCTAATATCTTAGGTCAATGATAGTGGAGATTTTCCTACATGCAGTTAGCTTCACACAGGCTTGTTAATCTTCTCTTGCATTCCCTTCAGTAGTATGCATTTGAGGTTGCTCTTTTATGTACAGCATCACCATAATAACTACTGTTTCACTCAGAGTTAAACATCATAGAATCACACCTGTCCTATGACAAAGTCAGTTATTGACACATACAGCAAACACCAGTGTTTGCCAATATCTGTCAACAGGCACCTTGTTCTTTGCTAGCAACAAAAGAATTCCCAACAAAAGGATGCTTCTCTGGTGCATCTTGGATAAGACATTTTCTTAGGGAGATATTCTCCAATGTTCTCTAAGGGAAAGAGGTTTAGGGATTTATGATCCTCTAGGCAGAATAATAGGAGAGAGACTCCTCTTCTAGTTCTATTAACTCATTGAGAGAGGAGTTTTGGCCTTAAAGAAAGGTGATAGTGCAAAACCAATGACAAGCATGGCTTCTTTTTCCAAGGGATGAATTTTGTCCTTTCATTCATCCAGTGTAGCTGGAACTTTAAAACTCTTATAAAGAGGATTTATTCACCAAACAAAAATAGCAATGAGGTCCTGGGAATTTAATCATTCCTATAATAAAATTTCTCTTTTATTAAATATAAATAGGTATACCTAGTTATGTTAGCAATTTTATGGCACTTAAATACCAATAATTATTCAAACAGATTTATTGAAGTTTAATGGCAGTGTAATAATAATGTCGGTATGTTTTATATGCAATAGTTGCTACACCTCATTAAACAGGTTGCTAAATGATCCATTGCTGTTCAATTAACATGAAATGACTGTGTTATTAAATCTTAAACTGTAAATTAAATCCTGATTTAAGACACTTAATTTTAAAGTGTGATTGAAAACTTCTTTGGGCGTGAGCCTCCAGGGTCCCTTTTATTTCTCCAAGTTCCTTCCTGCCTTGCTCATTGCCCACAGTATACATACATTTCAAACTGAAAACGTGCTTTGCTGGATTTGTGTGGCTGAACTTTTTCTTAATGGAGAAATGTGTGTCTTTATAGTAGTTGGGCACATTTTGAGAAGAGATTTTTATTTCAGATCCAGTTTTTTTATTGATGCAAAATTAGTGGTATTTCTTTAGTTTTTAGGAAAAAAGGCCATAGAGCCAGTCACTCATATTAGCACATGCAAAGTTTTCATGTTTGGCAAACTTCACTACGTTAATTCATAGCTAAAGTTCATCTATGTTTCAACATAGAGAACCACTGGGCAAGAAGTTCCCTTCAGCCTTCACTGAACCAACTGCCTAAAAAATAGAAGCTTGATGTTAACTGAGAAGCAATCATCAATATTCATAGGAAACACTGAACTCTGTCAATCTTTATATGTATTCATAAGTACAAAATCTCTAGCTGTACTGGAAAATACAGTAGATTTTTTTGTGTTATAAGCCACCAAAAGGCTATAGAATGTAGGGTTTCTTTTCAGACATTGTACATGATACATCTGTCTTCTTGCTTTTAATAGAATTTTAGTATTCAAATTATATTGCCAATTTTGGGATTTGTATTCTGTGCTATTATTTTGTGGTATCCACACATACTAGCTGTCAGCAATGTTTTATCAACCTGTACTCCAAGCTATTCTTATTGGAGAAGTTACATTTATACTTTGAAACTATTTCTAATTTCTTGACCTAATAAGATTGAATTATTTTCTTCAATTAGTTAGATAATATTTGCAATGCTAAGTGATGCATACCTATTATTAGAAGTTTTACATAGTCAATAAATCTACTAGACTTAGATATAAATTATCATCATCTTCTTTAGTTGCAAATTGTAAAATATACAGGTCATTACAGAATAATAACTATGAGCTCTTGTAGGCCAGCCCAATTGAACGGTACTTTCTGACAACTGTGGAAACATCAAAGGGAACATTTGCCCTGCATTGTTACTGTCTTGAGAGTACTTGCACACATTTCTTCATAGCAATTTCCTTGTCTCTCAGGAGAATTCAGTATACCCTCTTTAGAATATCCACTTGTTGCTAATGCTGTCCAAACAATTCTTGCTTGTATTTTACAGCTTTAGTCATTATCTGGGAGGAATTGGCTTCTTCTTCTTTGCAACTTCTTGCTTTCAAAAAGCTCCAGCTCTCTGGTGAGTCTTATGTATTTCCATGGCTGACTTTCCCTAACTAGATCTCACTAATTTGCAGAGACAAATTCTACACTGAGTCATCATTCCAAGTAGAGAAAAGGATAAGAAGTTACAGGTGCATATTTTTATTAAAGAAATTAATCTGCCATAGTACATATCCACATACACAGGTTAATTTTATTCTCTTCTGTCTTCAGATTCATGTTTGTCTTTGTTTCCCCCTCTGCAAATGTTCACCACATTCATATTTTCTTCATAATTCTATTTTTATCATAACCCTCAAAAAAGAAAGAAGGAAGGAAGGAAGGAAGGAAGGAAGGAAGGAAGAAAGAAAGAAAGAAAGAAAGAAAGAAAGAAAGAAAGAAAGAAAGAAAGAAAGAAAGAAAAGAGCTATGCTCCGCTCCTTCTTTGTAACTGCTGTGAATCATAAAGTTCTTCTATGGAGACATTCCATACTTCAGCCATCATGTGGAGCAAAATTTCCTCCACAGAAGCTCTGAAACTTTTCCCCCAGCCCAAGAAAGTTCTTAATTGTATTAAAGTATAATAAATACTCATGAATTATAGATTCACTAAAATACTTTATAAATGAAACTTTTGTTTAATCAGAAAATAATTAAAAATAATCCAGTTAATCTGTGACCCTCAAAATATAGTCCATTCTATAGTTATAAAGGAGTTCTTAGTCAACCCTCTCTTTCTGCGGGCCTTCTCTAAGGTAGGTACACCAACGATACATCAATTTATTTGTGTGATCCATTATGATCTTTTATGCTTCAACATTTAATGGAATTTAGAACTAATTAAATTAAAATTAAATTATATGTAAATATTCTTTATCCTTTGTATGTGTCAAATAATTTTCATAAAAATTGATTTTTCACTATTGAAAGGCATATACCTAGAATAGTGATGTTTCAATAAATATATGTGGGTTCCAGCAAGATCTGTGTTCTCTTGTAGATTCTCAGTAAACACATTATGGGTATGACACCATACATTTATATGATATGTTTACATTATTGCTCTAAATGTCTAATGGTTCTGTAGGAATGTGACTCAGATTTAATTAATCTAATTTTATATGTAAGGAAGCAGATAATTACTCTGAATTAGCAGATGCAGCTAGTTGCAACAAGAAAGTCTGTGTTCCCTCATTCTCAATTCAGGACCAGCTACATCTTACCACAATAAACAATTACACTTTCATTTACATTTTTTAGAAAATTCACTTATGTTTATAAAAGTAGTACTCTATGTTCTTAAAAATACTAGTGTAGTACCTAATACAGATCCTATATTTCAGATACATCCTTAAAAATACATGTCATTTTTCCTTCAGATTCACCAATAAACTGTTGTAATGAGGCGAGAGCGGGCTGTGTCCCGCCGCCCAGCTCCTGGCCGCCTGGCCAGCTCAGTCGGTAGAGCATGAGACTCTTAATCTCAGGGCTGTGGGTTTGTGCCCCACATTGGGTGCCAATCTGTTGTAATGAGGCACAAGTGGGCTATGTCCTGCCGCCCAGCTCCCAGCCGCCTGGCTAGCTTGAGCTCCAAATAACCACACAGAAATTGTATTAATTAAATTATTGCCTGGCCCATTATATCTAGCCTCTTTTTGGCCAACTCTCACTCTTGATTTAACCCATTTTTAATAATCTGTATAGCACAACAAGGTCATGGCTTACCGGGAAAGCTTCTAACCAGCATCAGTCTCAGGCAGGAGAACCATGGCGTCTGCCACACTACCCTTCTTCCTCACAGCATTCCATCCTGTCTATTCCACCTACCTGATTTTTGCCCTATCAAAAGGCCAAGGCAGTTATTTTATTCACCAATGAAAGCAACACAAATACAGAAGAACCTCCTACACCATTATCATACACACAAATATATATACTCCATTCATCCCCATATATAATAGACTTATATGTTGTTTAGAATTAATTCTTAATAGAAAGTTTAAAATTCATATGAAGATAAAATCTAAAATATTAAAACCATAGAAGTTAAATAATCATTACAAAGGATCACATACATAATGAAAACACAAAATTATAAAAATTCTAGAAAATATACTTATGAGACTTTCTAGATTACCTTAAGTGTGATGAGATTTAACTATGCAATAACCAAGAAATGATTCAAAAAACAGTTCACTGATAAACTTGACTTGGTAAAAATTAAAGGTCTGCTCTCTCTCACTCTCTCTGTATCTCTCTCAAAAAAGCTAAGTGTTAAGAAAATATGTTAACAGAAAAGTGGGAGAAAATATTTGCCAATGACTCAACTGATAATTGTTTGATATTAATCAACACTTTCAATTTGTTTGGATTTGGAATAACTTACAAGACATAACTGATGTATCATTGAGATACTTCCAGATAGTTCTGAGGACAGAAAACCCATGCTAACTGTGGGAGTGCAATACCATGAATTCAGGTTTCTTACTGAATAAAAAGGAAATCATGAAGTGAGCATCACTATCCATCTCTCTTTCTCCTTCCTGACTCCAGAGTCTATACGATGAGTCACCTTATACACCAGTCAATACTCACTTTGATGAACTATGTATCCCCAAATGTGAGCCAATGTGAATCTTCTATTACATTACTTCTCTCAAATTCTAGCAAAGCAACAACAAAAACAATCAAAACAAAATATTTGTAACAGAATTTGGATTATTCCTTGTTGTGATAAACTTCACAATGGGTTTTGGGCATTCTTTGGTTTGTGAAATGGACATTAAGGAGTTTGTACTGTGTATCAGAGGTCACAGGATGTTGTCGTCTGTACTTAATGGGTCATTCTGGTGCAATTTCATAAGACTAGAATAGAGATAAAAATACAAACAGTTGAGAGTAGTCTCATATAATTTCAGGCAGTAGAGAAAATTAATAGAAGACTAAATGAATATCTTTATGTTAAAAAGTTAACAAAATTTATAAGAAGTATTATTTACACTCTACAAACCTTGGGTCTAGTACAGTCGAGCCTTCCAGAGTCGTCCTTCCTACCTTCTATGGAGGAAGAAACAGTCACTTCTAAGAAGCCAAATTCCCTTCCATCTCAGTTTCTTGGCCATCGTCCTTACTCTGCAGAAGAGCCTAAACAATTTGCCAATGTATTTACTGCAGGGACTTAATTGCATAAAATTTCACTTCAGCCAAATGGTTTCTCTGAATCATAACTTACTTTCTATCTTAAAATCCTAGCTGGCGTTTTTCTGGAAATTCTTAATCACTTGTCTGCTAGGCAAATTATAAATAAAAGACAGGCTTCCAGATGCTAAGGTATTTAAGCAAATTGCTCCACTCATAAAGCAATACAAGTTTTTAGGAAGTAAATGGAAATACTGTACTTAGATTGGCATAACTTTGGGATTGAAAAAACTGTTCTTAGTCATCTAGTGTAGAGTTGATACTGATAAGAGGTGAACATAGTCAGTCTTGCCATGGTTTACTGGGTGTGCAGGGCAGGCACATGTGAAGGAAAGAAAAAGCGTCTTTTCTTGATAATGGTAAATATCAGGTATACACAATACATCATTTCACATCAGGATTTTAGATTTCATCAATTTGTGAAGTTTGTATTATACATATAACTTGCACTTAGAAGTCTTTCAGATATGTTGCCTGAATAAAGCTTCACTCCTGGCCTTGACCTGGTTGTAATAATATGTATTCCTAAAGCTGGAAAGAAGCCAAATGATTTAGATAACACAAAGCAACATGGGGATATCGTGCAGTTGACTTATCTATTAATGCCAATAAAGAGAATTAAGTGCAATTTTAGCTTTAAACAGTTTAAATTTCTTACATAAAGACACAATTTTCTCTCTAGTGTAAATAAGCCAACAAGGTCAATTTATTGATTGATTAGAAAACAGTATTGTATTATTCCTACAAACAACAGCTTAATTATGATAATTTCTTAGCTTTCATAAGTACATATACAGATGGTTTTGTGTATTAAAATAAGCTGTTAAGAAAAATGTATAATATAAAAGCTAAAGCATTCTTTAGAAATGAATACTTAATCAAAATGCTTTGTTTCTTTTAAGTTCCCTAATTATTATAGTCGCAGGGAGAACTTGACTTTATTTAAATAGCTACAGTACTTAAAGACCATTTTCCTGTAAAAACTGAGTCAAAAGAATTATCTTTACCTTTCTTGTCTTTATGTCCAACTCTAAGTAGGGCATATATATGCACTCCCCATTCTTCCCCAATGGGCTTGGCCATCTTCTCTTCGTAACACCTTCATCAGTTCAACAAAATGTTATACAACAAAATTGCTCAACACTAATAGCCACAATCTCTACTACAGTAACAGATATTACACATAAAACAAAAATAATGTATCTTTTAAAGAGTGTTGTAGTACTATCTGATCATTTCCTTCACGCTGTTCCAATCTACTCTCCTGCTTACAAAACTGTTCGCCACAGCATGCCTGCTAAAAATGAGTTTAGCTAAGCATCCTGTCAGATGGAGCTTGTGTTTTGTGTTCTCTGTTTTTCTAAAGAGAACAAACAAACCCGAGCGTAGGATGTTACTTAGATGTCTTCTAGGGAATCTGTCATTTCACTGTAGCTTTGTTCTTTACAGAAAAGAGAAGCTGATTCTAAAAAAAAAAAAAAAGACAAAAATAAAACAGCATCAACAACACTTTGATGAATATCAAGATGAGAAAGATACTTGACCAACATTTACCATGAATACTTACGCAGAATGAAAAGAAAAAAAATAACATTTCAGGGAATACTCAGAGATAAGATAAAGTATGCAAATAAGAGAATATTTAGAAATGCTTCATCACTGAAGATTATACTGCAGCATTTTTAGCTTTGATAGTTAATATTATCATCTTGAGAGCATCTAGAATCAGGTAATGGGCAACCATTTGTACACTTCCATGAGGGAGACTGTAGATTGGATTACAATACTGAGGCAAACAGAACTAGCTTAAATGTAAGTGGCATCAATGGAATCAAAGAAGGAGAAAATAGAGGCTAGTAGGAGTGTTTATCTCTCTCTGCTTTCTGACTAACGATGCAATGTGAGCAGCTGCATAGCGCCACTGCCCTGACAGACTGCGCCCTCAAGCTCTGAGAGAAATCAATTCTTTTGTAAAACTGTTTTTGTTATGAGTTTTATCTCAGCAATAGGTAAAATAACCAATGCATTAACATTCTTGTTACAAATCTCCAAAGGACTGCTCCAAATGCTCTCCATATTACATTGATGTAATAGAGATAAAGTTTTAAAAAAATATAAATATGTGTTCAAGTCTCAGCCATTAAGAAAAGGGATTTTTTTCTTAATTTTTAACAATTTACATACTTCATCTTGTTAACAAAATGTCTCAGCTCACATATATACATGTACGTCTGAGAAATATCAAAAAGGCTGTATGGTCAAAGATAGGGGGTAGCATTATGTTTCCTGTGTTTATATGAGGGGGGTTGCAATATTACACATAAACAACAATGGGAAATTGTTGTTTTAATTCCATTAAAATATGTGAACCTTGCTATGATTTTGTTAAATAAAATAGCAGACTGTGGAACAAAATGGTGATGCCCATGTTAGTCTTTCAAAGATTCAAGAAACTGAAATTAAAAAGAGGAATTTCCATATGAAGAAAATTATCAAAATTTAATAAGCATAAAGTTAATGAATAAAGAAGACACAGAGGGTATTTTAAACTTTTGTATAATAGACATATATACATTTTTGGAGTTGGTTGAGCAAGTATGCCTCTACTGGGGTAATCTTAGTAATACAAAATGTACAATCATACAGAGTATTCTAAGAAGGGCACTCTCGAGTACTTGTAGGAGGGAAGCAGTTCCTTTCACATATATTTTAGTACTTTTGACTACTTTTAAAGGGTAATAAATACATTGTAAGTGATGGCTAGAGAGTGATTTATTTATTTCTTACTATTTTCTTTGAAGTAAAAAATATCTGTATTCTCTTCTCCTCATGCCTTCTCTCAGATTTTCATGTGGTCTGTTCTTAAAATACCTTGGAATCACATAATAAAATCCTCACACTTGGTCTTGACTTTCAACTTTATGATTAAAAGGGAAATGAAATTCTAATACATAGGCGTTAGCATGCATGTGTGTATGAAGCAGTTAATTCATATTTGGGCCACCGACTTCCAGAAAAGTGTGCCTCAAAGGCAGACACAATGAGACAATATTAAGTGAATTAGTTTAATCTAGTAGATAAGGGGAATTAATTCAGGAGGAGACAGGAGAGTTTAGAGTACAATTATAGGCAATGGATTCTGGAATCCTTCATAAGCTTATAAATAGTCAAAACCTTTTCCTAAAATTTCCTAAATAATAAATACAGCAGGTATCAGCCATGCTTAGGACACTAATGTGGTGCCAGTTTTCATATGGACAAAGAATGTTTAGAAAATGCCTGGCCTTGTTCAAAAGTGTGTTATTCAAAAAGAACTCTGCCATGAGTTCAATAAATGTTTTAATGCAAGTTGGCTTGATTTATGTATCACAAGAGCTACTAACTTTATAACAAATGCACATGGATTATTTTTTAAAAATCCACATCACACTCCAAAAAGTGTTTTGCAAATTATTCCATGTGCATGGCAGTTTCTGGGCATGTAAAACAACTTCCCATGTGTTTGGCATACCAGTGCACTTCAAAGTTATGTGATTACAGGAAACACATGAGTATTTCCTGCACAATTTTCAGAGTGATTATTTGCAGCCATTTGACACAAAAAAATGTTGATATTCAAACAGAAAAAGCATAGCTCTAACTCTATTATAGTTAAAACTTGCTTTAAGTTTACTAAATGTCCTAGAGCAAATATTGGTCTATGCCTTCTCTTCATACCTAGAATTCCAATTTTGATCTTTCATTTATCAGGAATGTAAAATGTTGGATTTGGCAACTCCTTCATTTCCTTTGACAATGTATACATATTTCAAAACATCATTCTTATCATAAATAGGTGCAAATGGTGTATAACTTTTATATCTGGATTCTAAGGATTTTAGATGATTTTTTAATAATAAAATGTTACGCCCTAGTCAAACCCAATGAAGAAAGAAAAACATAACAGGAAAATCACATTTATACATGAATTGTGGGTAAATTTATAGGAGCCTCAAAATAAGACACTTTAAGAATAAAATAGCAATAGTGTAGTAAATGTACAGTGATATTTATTGGCCTTAAAAGAAAAAAAAGGTTTGACAGACATAAGAAAATAGATTGAAGTTCATACAGTTGGCTGTATTTGACAAGTTCCAGTTATGACACCAAAATAAGTCCTACAATTAGGAACGTTTTAATTTAGATCATGGTTTCATAGGTGCTAGTCTATATTTGTTGATTCCATTGATTTGGGCTTGTGACAACATATCTCTTCATAACAATGAGCACATGGGGGAACAATGTTGTTCAGCTCTTGAAGAGTGAGAAGCAGAAAAAAGAAACAAGTGATAACATCCGCCATCTCCTTTTAGGGCACAGCTCCAATTACCTGAGGCATCCTATGTAGTGAGCACTTCTTAGAGGTTCCATCATTTTCCAGTAGTGTAGTAAGCTACAGATCTAGGCTTTGGCACATAGGCCTTCGGTAAAAAGTCCACTACCAAATCATTACATACATGAAGAACAGAGAAATTTGAAGTATCGCCATTAGGTGGAAAAAAAGAAAGAGAATAGATAAGCATAAAATCAGGAAAAACTCAGTTACTGGAGGCAGTTTCAACCACCTTTATAAAATCGCTATCATAATATTAAGAACATTATGTTCCCACTGGTTTGCAAATAAATGTGTATAATTTATCAATAAATACCATGTAGAAGAAATATATACATACAAATGAAATTAGGTCTCCCAGTTACATGACAATATAAGAAGTTTAGCCAATAGAAGTACATTATCACAAGGAATAAGAGATCATGACATGCACTACTTATCAGGAATTAAATTTAGGTAAGTGATTAGTCCTTGACACCACATGTGTTTTAATGTTTGGACACATAACTAACTGACCAGGAAACCAGAAATGCCTCGACAGTAACTGCATGTTCTTCTGTTAAAGATAACATTCTAATTTCAGTTGCAGTTCTCAGAAATTTGGGGGGAGAAAAAAATTCACTTAAGGTGACCCAAGCAAGACTCCATTTATAATTAAATATCATGTTTTACACATATAACAGAAATATCTCACTTACTTAATATTATACACTATTTTCGATTCTAATTTCTTAGGAATGCTCTCATTTCCCAGTTCCCAGGTCCTCAACAACACTCTGATTCATAAACCAAGAAATGAAAGTATCTGAGATTTTACACATTAATACCCTGCACAATATTTTCACATGGAAAACGTCACATATTTAATACTGTGGAAAATGAAAATTTAAATTTTATATGTCTAGATTAATAATAAGAATTAAAATAAATATTTTTTTAAAAAAATTTCTTTGGCAGTGAGGGATCCCTAGCACTCGAACTGAGGACCTGAATTTCATTCCTAGAACCCACAGGGTGAAGGGAGAAAATTGATTCCTGTAAGTCATCCTCCACTCTCTACACATACACTGTGGCACACATGCACACGTACTTCAATAAATACATAGATAAGTGGATAGATGCAATTTAAAAATTTAAAAGAAAGCCTCTTTGTGATGATGGAAGTAAGAGAGTAAAGGACAAGTTAATGAGTTCTCAATAAATTTAAACATTTTAAAAATGTTTAAAAATGGAGTTAAACATTTTTGATAAATATATAAAAATGTTTTCTAGAGGCAGAAAGATTTCATATACCAATATTTACATATAATACTGCATTTTTATAAATATTGACATTTATACTTATTTATTTGGTTTCATAGTTTGCTTTCCATTGCTTTTATAACTACCATGACCAAAAGCATCTTCATGAGGAAAAGGTTTATTTGGCTTGCAAGATTCTGATTAACAGTCCATCATGAAGCAAGATCAGGGCAGGAATGCACAGCATGGACCCGCAGGCAAAAATGGAAGTAGAGACCATAGAGGACTGTTACTCACTGCTTGGCTTCTCCTGGCTTTCTCAGATTGTTTCCTTACATACCCCAGGACCACCTTTTGAGAAATGGCATCAATCACAGTGAGCTGAACCATTGAGTTGAATTCTTAATCAAGACAATGCTCCACAGAGGTTCCTACAGGCCAGTCTAGAGGGGGCATTTCCATACTTGAGATTTCCTGTAGGCCTCTCTGTGTCCACTATAACTAGCAGAAGGATCCAATGAACAAGAGAAAAGTAGATAGTTTGGTTCAGTATTACTAAGTAGACCATACTGATTCAATCTTCAGGAGTCTAATACTGAGTAGTTTAGTGTAGGTATTTTTAAGCACATAATAATTTGGTGAAATTTATTTCTTGTGATAATTAACTTAATCCTGTATGTTCAATTAAGTTCAAGAAGTAAGTACATTGAAACTCTTTGTAAAGTACATGTGATAGCTTCCATAAAGGTGGACTCTTTAGATTAACTATAAGTGACACCTTCCACAGAGCTAGGTACCATACAATGACAAGATCATGAGAAGGATGGGGGAACAATCCAGAGGGCAAAGGTCACCACCTTTACTTCCAGGCTTCAGGGAGAACACATTTTGCATGCCTTCTTTTAAAGCAACATCCTTTTGTCTTTAACATTCCTGGTTCCTTTAGTGCTCATCTGTGAGCACAAGGACCTATATGTCCCCAACAGTTGTTTCTTCTCATCTACATTCAGATGTGTTGACATAAAACTAAATAACACAATTAATAAAAGAACGATGTAGAAATGCATCAATATGAATAACAGACCTCTTTTCATGCTAATTGCTTTCTTTGAAATTAGAGAAAATACTAAAAGTTGTCGCAAACTGGCTCCTGTTTTTCCTAGTAAATTTCTTCAACATTAACTAATGCTGTTAAAGAAGGAGATGAAATAGCAGCAAGCGATGTACAAAGAAATAAGTTAGAAGACTGAAGAGAGAGGAGAGAGAAAGAAGCCATATAGAAACAAGACAGTACAAACAAGACAGTTATTTGCTACATAACTGTCATGCTCCCCAGTAGAGTACCAAAGCAAAAGAGAATTACTTTAGCAGCTATGTCCCAGTGTGCAGGGAGTCCTTCTACACACAGGGTTTTTTTTTTTGAAAAATTTGCAACTCTCCTTGCATGGCACCTTTCTGTCTAATGACAAAATTTCAAAGTCTTGAAGAAACGTTACCATGAACAATATTACTCTGGAGAAGAACACCCTAACTTCCCTCACAGATAAAGTCACATACAAATCATCAATGTGAAAAAGAGGATGAGGAAGGCACTCAGGAGAGGAAGTAAGGCTATGCTTGCTGACGGGGCATTGGCAATTTCTAAAATCATTCTGAGAATATATCAGTAGGAATATATTCATGTAATGAGTGAAATCAATAGTTAGGCACAGGCAACATGGATTTCTTTTTCAAGCATGACTTGAATAGGATTTTGCTTTAAAAGCTGGCTTCTGAGAATTTCTCACCCTCAGAGATTTTGTTTTACTTTGCCTTCCGACTTTGCTGCTTAAAGAGTAGTTAACACATCACAGAAAAGCCAAGTCTGTTAGAAACATGAAGGACTACACTTGTTACTGGCAAGCTGAGTGAGGTGCTTGGGCTGAGTGAAGCTCACAAGCCACACCACCTAAAAGAAGTCAGCCAGACCCATTCAAGACTATAACTTTCACACCACAGTGTGTTTTTCTTTGGGTTCTCCTAAGTCAAAGCCTGTGATCTTTGGACATGGTTTTGTTTTCTCATGGTCTTAGTTGGACTTCCTAGGGAGCAGTGGCTAGCAGTTCCTCTCTTCACAGATGTCCTTAAATTCTAACAACAGACACATTGTATTGATGCCAGCCAGCTCAAGGATCTAATTAGGATATTTGTCCTCTCAGTCTCACACCTTCTGATTTGCGGGGAGGAGGTTGAATTTTTATTTCCTGAGATTTAATGAAAAAAATTATTTTTATTCTCCAGTTGACATGAGGCAAATGATGAAGATACCAAGGTAAATTTTTAAATGTTAAAATGAAGTAGCACATGAAAAGATGCAGTCAAAACTTTCAATTCTAATTATGTCAAATTGGCTATAATAAAATTTCTTATCCAAAGCTATGGATCTGACATAGAAATTCAATTCTTCTTGATCATAATTTTCCAATCAAATTAACACTATGGGTGGATACTTTGCAAAGGAACCAATGCACCAGACAATATTTTCTCAACAGCTGAATATATACCAATAGAATAAATTATTCCTACCCTATATTCTATGATGTTTAAACTCTTGCATTGTGTGGAACTTCAGAATTATCACAAACTCACCAACGGCATCAAACTACTGCTTGCTTGGATTATGAATAGCCTCATGAGGCACAACTATGATCATTAGATACCTCTTGGGGTGGGAGCACAACAAATGTACTCCATGGGAAAACAAGCATTGGGGGAATAATCACATAGTTGCTCTTTGCAGTGACCCCATTATATACTACTGGGTGTCTTTCACAGAACTATTTATAACTCTTACATTTCTGGATGGGGGATTTAAGAAAATTCCTGGAAGACGTATGTGATATCCTCAAGTCATGTTTTCCATGGCTTTAATGGACTGCATCCTGGCTTTACTCCATCTACCCTAGCTCCTTAGCATTGGGCTGCTTACTGCACCTTTATCTTGTTTCCCTGAACACAATGTTTTCAAGACAAATCTTTTCATTGCGAATTCCTCCTAATATTTAATTCTGAATTGCATCTATTTCCTCTAATCAGGAATGAATAATACTCTCCATACATTCTAGATTTCATGAAACATAGTTATTCAAATAAACTACCATTGTTTTGTGCTTTGCTTTCCACAAAACCTTGTGCCAATCTGCCTCAAAAATGTGATGATGGTGGGATGTGTAGAGAGAATTTTCTCTCCTGCCCAGCCCCACATTTATTTACCATTCATTAGAATATTCCTAATTTATATCTAAGAACTTTTAAGCAAAGCCTTTACTGTCCACATATCTATCTGCATTATGATCATAACCATGTAAAGAATCCCAAGAAGTATTGGTCATCCCAAGAAATATTGGTCATCCTGAACCTTTTTCACTTTGAGCATGATCCTTAACAGCAGTTGATATTTGTTCTCCAAATAATTTCTGCGTTTCTGAATTTAAGATCATAGCTTATAACCCAGCAGCAGCAGCAGCCCACTATGCTCAAAAGTCAATAAGGAAGAGCCTATTAAAGAGCAAGTGATACAGATAGCAATAAAGACACATATTCGAGGTGGCCACATTGGCAAGTGGGACAAATAAAGATACCCTGATACACTCTCACCCCGTCAACTTCTCTACCCCTGAGCCTGCCATTAGGCTCTTAATATAAGCTACAAGTTTCAGAAAAAAAAAAAGCAAGAGGTTTGCAAAGTAAAGCAATACTGCTCATGCTGTTGCCACACATCACTCGCCCATTAATTACTAATTTAAGACTGGGGAATTTATTCTAAAACTTTCAATATTTGACAAAAGATATAAATAAGCAAGAAAACAAAATCAAACTTGGATTTTCTTTATGATAGTTTCAGAATTTATGTATCAATAAGTTAAGCATCTCTGTTATAGAGTGTGTTGTTATCAAACTTCTCTGTGAGTGTATAGCTTTGCAGAAAATCAAATATCTATGTAAAGGTTTCCAAAACTATCTCCCATAGACATAGAGTTAATGATGTCATAGAACCAGTCTTTCAATTTTTGTGAGCCCTACGAAACTTAGAAACAAAATAATTAAGAACTTTTTTGTTTCTGCCTCTGTCTTTCAAGCAGGAATTACATGAGAAACATATATTTCCACTTACTTATTTCTCCATAAATATGCCAAATACTATTTAAGGAACAAACACGCATCAAGCATGGCTTAAATACTACACTTGACTACATAAGTGCACAAACCAGGCAAAACATGCTATCTTAATGGAATAAGGAAAAAATGCAAAGGCACAAATAAACTAGCTCCATTTTAGAGTATTTTAGAATATGATGATAACATGCATTAAGTCACAAGCCCAGAGAAGCCAAATAGCAAGGCAAACCCAAAGAAAATCATATATAGATCTTCTTGGAAATTGGAAGCAAACAAGATTGCCAGGCAAAAGGTGGGAATACTGGGGTG
>PVIU01023465.1:0-27373 GCA_004026605.1 Ondatra zibethicus
TGAATAAAGTTGAGAAATGGGCCAGGTCATAAACATAAATGTTTAGAGGGCAATTTGAAACTGTGACCATTTAGTAAAATACCAACCGCAGGTTCTACCCCTCCACATGCATGAACTTTTGACAAGTGTAAATGGAGACTGTGCTTTGCAACACATATATGGAAGGACATCCCACATCAGACAAGTATTACAGGACAGGTCATGAAATTTTCTCCTGTAGCGCAAACCTCCAGTCTAGTCATAAAGAAGTTAGTTAGCCCACAACAGTCGTGTCAATTGTTGTACAAAAAGACACATCTTGCCTGGTTGATATTGCAGCATGTAGAGTCTAATACTGGGTAAGAGCACCTGTGTCTTATTCTCCTAGCAGACTGTATGGAACCTATGGATGTTAGAAAGAAGGGAAGAAGTTTCTGAGTCACCCGAACCAAGTGATGTCTTCAGCAACAGGGGACTTACCATGCAGTCATGGTGGGTAACTAAGAGCTATTGCCATAGTCTTTGTTGTTCTGGAGATCTTTGGGGCCTCACTGACAATAACTTCTAACCCTTGTACTGTGGTTTTAATAACCCATGTCTTCTGTGAATGACCTTATCCACTGATGAGGAATAAATATATTGAAATTAAAAAAAAAAAAGAGATAGCTAGCCTGAGTGCCACTATCCATCCCTTTCTGCTTCTGCTGATACAGTATAACCAGCTGCCTCACATCCTTACCTCTATAACTTCCTCACCATTGTGGAAGTGTAAGGAAAAATGAGCTATCCTTTCCTCAGTTGCTTCCTGTGTATTCAGAGCAACGAGAAAAGTAAACACTACATAAAACTGTACTGAGAAGTAGGTCCATTGTGAATAAGATGACCAGGTGGTTCTTAACATCGAAACTGGTTTGTCAAAAGAATGTGAAAGAATTTGGAATGTTGGATCTAAAGGGTACTAATAGTGCTGTGAGCATAGTTTAAAGACCACTCTGTTGGGAGTTTGGAAGACTAGAATGGACCAAAGAATGCAGACAATGGAAACCCCTCTTATGATTGGAGAGGAGAAAAAAAAAAACTGGGTTGAAAAAAATCATCAGAAACTGGGTTAGAGGTCATTCTGATAAATAACCTGCCTTCATGATCTATACATTCTGAGAATTTGAGTGAGCATGAATATAAGAAAACTATACTAATTTGTTTGGTGGATGATGTTTCAAAACAGGAGAAACAGCATTCAAGTCTAGTATGGATACTGCTTACTGATCTGATCTAGGTCAACAGGGAAGAGGAAAATGGAGCATAGTTATGGAAAATGTATAGTTTAGTGAGGAAAATGTTTGCCCTTGGAGAAAAGGATGCTTTAAAACTACTGCAAGTGCTAATGCCTTTAGGGTCATTTCAGGGAAACATGGCACTTTCCTCTTGATCAGGAAACAGGAAAATTATTCTCAGGCAAAATTCTACCTGTTGGAGGAACCATATAAAAATGCAAATTCACTCAAAATGACACAGAAAGACAATTATAACATGTACTAACTCATAGGTGGTTTTTAAACATAAAGCAAAGAAAACTAGCCTACAAATCACAATCCCATAGAACTTAGACAACAATGAGGACCCTAAGAGAGACTTACATAGATCTAATCTACACGGGAAGTAGAAAAAGACAAGATCTCCTGAGTAAATTGGGAGCATGCGGACTTTGGGGGAGCGTTAAGGAGGGAGGGGGGAGGCAGGGAGGGGAGCAGAGAAAAATGTACAGCTCAAGATAAATCAATTAAAAAAGGAAAAAAAAAGGAAAAATGCAAATTCATTTGAAATGGTGATATCTATGCTGAAATATTACAAAACAAATGTCTAGTCATGTCTTATATGGAGCATCTGGATTAAGTTAATAATGATGGGAGATCGACCCTCATTATGAATAGCATATTTCATTGGATGGGTCCTGTACTGAAAAAAACAAAAACAAAACTGGAAGGGTAACAGTGCCAGGATTCACCCCTTTCTGACTGTTCATGTAATGTGACCAGCTTCTTCAGGAACCTGAGGCTGGGACTTCATCTCCATGATGGAACCATAACAAAAAGTTTTCTTCCATTTACTACTTCCAGTTAGATATTTGGTCACAGCAATGGAAGATGTAGCTATTACACTGCGACTTCTTTACACACCCACAAAAATGAATGGTCATGATTTATACATTGTATGACATGGGTTAAAGAATAAAATGATACTTATTATTTTTATCTGAGGAGTCTATTTGGAACATCCACAAATGAAAACCCTTACTATCTTTGTTTTTTATTTTATTTTATTTTAAAAAACTATCTTTTCTCTTTTTACATACTAATCCCAATTCCCATTCCTTCCCTTCCTCCCATTCCCTCCACCTTCCATCCCACCCCACCCTCATCCACTCCTCAGAGAGGGTAAGGCTTCCCATTGGGGTCTAGCATATTACTTTGAGGAAGGACCAAGGCTCTCCCTACTGTATCTAGGCTGAGCAAGGCATCCCTCCAAAGAGAATGGGTTTCAAAAGCTAGTACAAGAAGTAGGGATAAATCCTGGTCTCATTGACAGTGGCCCTGCAGTCTAACCCAGACATACACTTGTCACGCACATTCTGGGGGCCTAGTTTAGCCTTCTCTGGGGTCGTGGAATATAGGCTCATTATCTTTTGCTTTACAGCTAGTATCCACTTATTTTTCTGGGTCTGGGTTACCTCACTCAGGATATTCTTTTTTCTAGTTTCATGCATGTAAATTTCAAGATGTCATTGTTTTTTTTTCCACTGAGTAAATGCACTACAATTTCTTTATCCATTTTTCCATTGAGGGACACCTAGGTTGTTTCTAGGTTGTGGCTATTACAAATAATGCTGCTATGAACATAGTTTAACAGATAAAAATGTAGAGCTCAATAAAAATCAATAAAAAAACAGATAAAACAGGTTAATTGATATGGCATATTGAATAAGATGCCTCTTTAAGATATGGCTGCCTTCTCCAGGACTGTATTGTCAGCTTCCAAAATCCATACAGTTACTTTCCTCCATATTTCCATTATACACAGCTAACAATATAAATTTCATGACTATTTTCCTAGTCTGGGACTTCTTTAAGGCAGTAGAAATTCCTTTATCTGTGTATAAACAATAGTTGCTCAATAAATGCTCAAACAACCATAAAGAATGACAGATAATGGAAATTGTTGTCAGGTCTATATTCTTTCTCTTCCCAGAGATTATTTGGATTGTAAAATAATAATATTATACAAATGCATGTGTGTATGTATGTGTGTGTGTGTAAAAACTCCAGAACTGAGGGTGCCAAAAATGACAAATTTTTACATAAGAAGAAATATTGCATTCATGATGAGATATAGCAGTGTGTGTATTGAGTGAAGATCAATACCTTGCTAATAAAGATGCTTGAGCAAAGCCAGTTTTTTACACAATATACAAAGAAGCTACACTATTTCACAATTTAAAAATGTGATCACAGCTGGAAAGAAAAACAGTTGTCAAAATGAAAAGGGTAATTGTTTGGAATTCTTTATTATCATAATTAGTAGAATTTTATGACTTTGACTAATTACTCTTATGTTAATTACTTCACTACTTAACTGTTTTATGTATTTATATATTTGACAAAGTGACTAGATTTGTTCCGTAATTAATGTAAAGAGTTTTACTGTTTTCCAGAATCTACTCTATCAGCAGTAACATCAGATTTATGAGTGCTAATCTCATTAATATTAATGGGATTTTTGTGCATAAATCTCTTTATGTATCACTGATGGAGGGGAGCTTGGTAAAAATTCTAAAATTCTCATGTGCCAAGGACATTAGCAAGAATGGATGGTATCGAGGGATAGAAATCTTATTAAAGCGTGATCACCTAAATTATGCTCAGCAGTACTAAGAAATAATTGTCATTATATCATAGAGAAAAATGGTCTTTTATAGAGAATAGAACCAGATTTTAGTACCTTTTTTATTTGGAAGAAATAATGATACCTGCAAATTATGAGATCACAGGACACACATTTGGCGAAAAATATATATTTCTGAAAGCCATTTGATTGTACTTGTTTTTATCTTTTTTAAAATTCGCTTAATTTCTATTATTTCAATTAATCCCAAAATCTCCAGTAAATGCATTCTCTCCCAAGCAGTTCAAACCCAGTCTCAGTAACTGCTCTCCTTTCAAATGTCACAGCAGATGTGGCATTTGTAGCAACTGAGAAGAAAATGACGTTATGGTCACAGTATTAGTGATTCTTATCAACAAACGAGCTTAGCTTTTGGCTAAGCTGGGTGAAGTATTCATAAAAGAACATCTAATTTAACATGTGAATAGTCAGTCCAGTGTACAAACATACACACAGGCACTCACTGAAAATATTAAGTTGACAGCATGTAGGAAGCAATAGATTACCTATTTCATGCTTCTTTCTTTACATAAAATTTTATGAATGAATGAACACATTTCATTTAATCTTTAGTAAACATACCAAATATATTTTGGAAAAGAAAAACTATCTTGAGGACAGAAAATTAATGAAGCAAATCTTTTAAGATGTAATAGCTAAGACTCTGCCTACTTCAACAGTAGTTGTAGAATATTAATTATATATTTTAACAATCTGTTCAGCATATTTGGCCTCTATCTATTATGTACAATAATTTATTATAAATCAGAGATATAATTTATATTTAATTTATACATTAATTTTTATTAAGTAACTATTACAAATTAACTAATAAATTATTTTTAATATTAAGCATATTGCATTCAGCACCAAAGAGATTACAGGACTATTTAACAGAGACGTGTGGGAGCTAAAAATGGCTTAACACATAGAGTGATTGTTTTGTAAGAATGAGGATTACAGTTTTAATCCCCAGAACCCAAATAAAAGCTGGGTAGATGTGTGAGCCTGGCTTTGGCTTTAGGGATCAGATAACACAGACAGAAAGAAGTACACTAGTCAAGTTGGCTAGCTATAGTAGCCAAACTCATGAGGAAGAAGCTCTGCCTCAGGGGAGCAGTCAAGGAAGACTCTTTGTTAACTTTGGGTCTACACACACAAATGGTGGATGATGCTCACTCTTTTCTAGGCTGCCCAGATCTGAAATAATCACACAGAAATTGTGCTATTACAAGACTGTTTGGCCTATTAGCTCACATTTCTTATTGGCTAGCTCTTAAATTAACCCATTTCTATTAATCTGTATATTGCCACATAGTTGTAGCCTACCAATAAGGTGCTGTCTGGTGTCAAGCATCTGTCTCCCACAATGGCTACATGGCTTCTCTCTGACTATGCCTATTCTCTCTCTGTCTCTTTTCCAGCCTGGCTATATTCTGTTAAGCCATTTGCCAAATCAGCTTCTTTATTAACCAATGGCAGTAAAACAAGTTCATAGCATACAGAGGGGAATTCCACATCACCTTTCCTTTTCTGTCTAAATAAAAAGGAAGGGTTTAACTTTAACATAGCAAGATTACATTCAACAAAACAAATATCAAGCAAGTTACAATAGTTAGTCCATTTACATTTGGCAAATTAAGGAAAATACTCTATCACCTATCCTATGTTTGTGAGTCTAAAGTTTTATATCTAATCTATCTTTTATAATTATAGCTATCTTTCTTCAACTCCATCAAAGACTCCAGGAGGATATAATATTTTCTAAGTAAACAGGAAGCGCATTTTAAGCAACTTCTAAAACTCTAAAATTGACAGAGACCCAAAGTTCTTCTGTACCATTGTGGCATCCATCTTCATCTACAGGTCCATAGTATCTATCAAACTTTTCTATGAAGCAAGTAATTTCAAAGACTGTCCACTTATATCAGCAGTCTCTCAGTCACTTTCTTCTGTATCCAGCAGAATGTCTACCAAACTCTTTATGAAACAGGAACCCTGAAGGAACCATCTCACCTTCAGGCAAGTTCAGTAGTCATTTTTCTGTGGGTCCTGCATGTCAAGTTCATACAACATAACATGAAGCAGTCCAGGAAAGAGCAGTTTCTTGCCCAAATGGCTAACAAATTCCGTAAGGTGCCTCTTTGATCTCCATCTTCTTCTTGAAGTAAATTGGTACTGCCAGGAACAGAGGTGTCTCATTGCCATGAAAATTCCTAAGTTCTTAAAATATTTTAAATGCCACATTCTGTAGTCTTTGAAAGGTTTAAAGAATACCTATCCGTCTGAAATATATCTCTGTATGTCTAGAAAACCTAACTAACATGACTACAAGCTTGACTATTATAGATGATTATATATTAACCTGTATTTCTTAACTATAGATTATATTTTAAATGAGCTGTACAAACACAGTACCTTAATCAAGAGCAGAAATATACATATAAGAAAATTGATGTGAAATTTGTATCAATAAACCAAGACCCATACCAATGCAAAGTATTCATCTCTATAGCATATCCCCCTTTAATTGTAAAGAAATATTTATAAACAATATTTGGGAATATGGACACAGTTCTTTCCACTGCTTCCTGCTTTTTGTTGGGCGAAGTAATTTTAGGGGTTTACGGATACCTTTCAGGGGGTCTTGTTCCATCAAACCATATTAGCCTGGAAGGAATCCACAGGTTCTCATCCTTTGTGGAAACAAATGCATAACCTCTTTTCCAAAGTAACATATTTTTCAACTCCAATTTTGAAGTCAAGATACTTTTAAGTTATGTACGTTGGTTTAGCTTAGCAGCCTGTACAATAGGGTAGAATGAGTGCAGTCCCCTTTAGGATGTACAACTGATGTTTGAAGGAGTAGAAAGTGATGTGTAGTTAAAGGAAAGACATGTAAGCAAATG
The DNA here is from genome assembly GCA_004026605.1 of Ondatra zibethicus. Lineage (NCBI taxonomy): Eukaryota > Metazoa > Chordata > Mammalia > Rodentia > Cricetidae > Ondatra > Ondatra zibethicus. The sequence goes on from PVIU01023465.1 coordinate 6,828, forward strand.
ATGTAGTATGGGAGAATAGAGCTGGTATCCCCCTGAGTCAGTAAACACAACACAACACACACACATACACATTTTAAATATATGACATTTCAACAATTGCCAGTGGGCTGGAACACAGAGAACTGGGATAAAATTAAGTGAATACAAAACAATGAAGACCTTGCCTTTTTTGTTTTGTTTTATTTTGTTTTTCAAGACAGGGTTTCTCTGTAGTTTTGGTGCCTGTCCCGGAACTAGCTCTTATATAGAAAAGGCTGGACTCAAACTCACAGAGATCTGCCTGCCTCTGCCTCCTGAGTGCTGAATTAAAGGTGTGTGCCACCATCACCCGGCAAGACCTTAACTCCTTAACTTTTATGGTCAGATTTTGGCAAGTATTCTAAAGTATTCTAGTATCAAAGTTATTGAACTGTTTCAGGTTGAGTGAGAGCAGAGCAATTTCTGAGTTTGTAAAACATATCTCCTCTCAGTGTGCAAAGAGGGTCAAGTGGAGAGCTCATAGCATCAGGGTTAAGCTTCTTGTGCTGAAATCAATGTGGAACACCGGGGCTCTGCAAGTGATCAGTTATAAAACATGAGATATTTCATAATGATCATGTTCTAGTCAATATAGCAATCAAAATATTTAGAAGTTTAATACAATATTTAAGTTTCTACAATATTTAACACCAGGTACTTTATGTTTAATACAATCATGTAAACATGTATAAATAAAAATGTTATGAAATAACTGAATGGTTTTACCTAGTTAGTAACTGACATACATGTAACAAAACTGTTGAATCCTATTGTTAAAGTAAGAATAAACCTTTCACTAATGCTGGGTATTGTGTCTGTTGCTTATTGCTATAACAGAATACCTCAGCTTAAGAACAGCAAATTATTTGGCTCAAAGTATGCAGGATAGTTGTTCCCAATGGGAAGCCCTAAATGCCAGAGCATTTCCAGTCAGGAAACAGAATGTGAATGCTGGTGTTTAACTCATTTTCTCCCTTTTATTAGGTCTATGAACTAATAAAACTTAACTCAAATTGTGTGGTACTTTTATGGGATTCTCAAGTGGGTCTCTGATTCTTATGCCTTCTCTTGAGCTCTTTTGCTTCTGTTAATTTGTCTTGTTCAACTCTGATGTGACAGTTTTTATTTTATCTTACTATATTTTGTTTTGTTTTATTTTATTATTATCCCTTAGAAAATTGTTTGTTTGCTAAAAAGAGACAGACAGGTGGTAGATCTGGAAGGGAAGAAACATGGGGAAGACCTGGGAGGAAGAAAAGGAAGGGAAACCATGAGCAGGATGTATTATCTGAGGAAAAATACTGTTTTCAATAAAAGAGAAAAATGGGGAACAAACCACTTCCAGAGATCTAAGAAACATGGGGTTGGTTTATCATTAGCTCCTTTTCTTTTCCTCAATATCTATACTAGGTACCTTTCTCATCATTCTGACAGAATGTTTGAGAAAACCAACTTAATTTTTGGATGTCAGTTAAAGGCCTACTAGGTCATTGTATGTAACTCATGGTGGGTGGTCATATTATATCCACATAAAGCAGGATGTGATGAGCTGACAGTGCTCACTCACGTACTTCTTTTGTCCAACCAAAGATTCCAACATGAAGAATGATGCCACCCACATTTGAATCACAAATGAATCAACCCAGTTAAGGAACTTCCACACAGGCAAGCCCATAGACCTATCTTATAAATGATTCTGAATTTTTTTGGTCAAATTGCCAATCAGATTAGCCTTCACATGTATATGCTTAAAGATTATGTTATTCTGCAATGCTTGCATGTATTTATGTCCATTATCACTTAAATATATTTTCTCTATAACAACAGAGTACAGAAGATTCTTAATTCTACTTTTCCTATTCCTATAAGTAGAAAACCATCAAGAGTATTTATAACAATCAAGCAAAACTATTCTATTTAAAGACAAATGGGGAATATTTTGTTTGCTTGCTTTCCACACAGGACTCTTCTTTTGTAACTGAAAAGTGTGTAACACACCAAACAAATAACAAAATGAAAATATAAGCTGTAAAGCATGCCATAGAGATTAGATACCATAAATGCTTGGAGAAGACATCCATTCATGATGGGACATTGAAACAAAACTGACGTTTAATATTTCTGCTTTGTAGGTTCACTTTACAAGCTTCAGTTTATGGTGTAGTGATGCTTGTACAATTATTCAGATGTCCACCTCCCTGACACATTCATCAATAAAAATGTACAGGATCCCAAAATCATTTAAAATTAGCATTCAGTGACACTTACAAGTAAGTCATTAATTGGTGGACTGACACTTTGCATGCCAGGGGCGTATTGTATGTCACCTTTAATTTACTGCCGTAGAGAGCTCCATGCTGACATTTTTGTAAAGGTAAAGCCATTTTGTATTCCATGATGACTGAGAGCACAGCATGTGTTTTAATTTCCAACCTATCATAGGTTTGATCCGAATAATTTCAAAGATGTTTTTGGCATTAGCTACATTAGCCAAAGCTGTGGGTGTTTGCACACGAATTTCGGGTGTGCGCTCTCTCTATGCTGTCAGAAATGGGAAATTACTGAGAAATGATATATGTTTTTTAAGGTGTTTTTAAAATCATTTTTAAGAAAGCATCTCTGGTTCATCTAGCCCAGAATTCTCTTTGTATCAGAGTTTGACCTTCAACTTCTGATCCTTGTCCCTTGCCCTCCTGAGCTGGCATTGTATGTGCCACCAAAGTCACAGAATAAATGCTGGAGATTGAAACTGGATTTTATGCATCTTAGCCACTCCCAAGCCAGACAGTTTTACTTTATTTTAAGAAGAAGAATATTACGGCAGATGTTACTTATATATGCGTCTCTTTAAATAATAACTGAATATATATGTATATATACATATATATGTATAAAGACTAATTTGACTATTTCAATTACTGTTTGTTGCTAGTAATTACTACTGAAATTAAACACAGCTATTACTGTCAATTAAGGCCTCAACCTTTATACTACAACAAACTTAACAGGCAAAATATTTCTAGACTTGTCATTTTCTAACTGGCATGGAACTAACAACAATATGTTTTATTCAATTAAAAATACTATGTATAAATTATCATTTGAAGTAATGAAACTATTAAAAATGTATGATAGAGAATTATAACTAGATATATCCCTCTAGTTATCACCTATATAATATATATTTATATGTCTATAATACATACAGAGATATTTGATGACTACCTTAATTGTCATCCAAGAACCTTCATCCAGCAAATGATGGAAAAAGATGCAGAGATCCACAGTCAAGCACTGGGCCGAGCTTCCCAGAGACCAGTTGAAGAAAGGGAGGAGCAATAATATGAGCAAAGGGTCAAGACCATGCTGGGGAAACTCGCAGTAACAGCTGACCTAAGTTAGTGGGAGCTCACTAATTCCAGACTGATAGCAAGAGAACCTGCATAGGAGCAAATTAGGCACAATGAATGTGGGTGACAGTCGTGTGGCTTGGGCAGTCTGTGAGGCTACTGGCAGTGGGACCAGGATTTATCCCTAGTGCTTGAACTGGCTTTTTGGAGTCCATTCTTTTTGGAGGAATACTTTGCTCAGCCTAAATATAGGGGAGAAGGGTCTTGGTCCTGCCTCAAAGTGATGTGTCAGCTTTTGCTGAATCCCCATGGGAAGCCTTACCCTGTTTGAGGAATGGATTGGGTGTGGGGTGAGGGAAAGTGGGGGCAGCATGAGGAGTGGAGGGAGTAGGAACTGGAATAGGCATGTAAAATAAGAAATGATCATTTTAAAAATTAATTAATTAAAAAACACTTCAGTTAGCACAATTGAATCCTCTCTCTCTCTATATATATATATATATGCATAAATACTTTATGTATTAAGCACATTTACATGTATTTTGCATTTTTATGTGTTTGGTTTTGAATATAATGTATTCATTTTCCATACAAACAAACATTTTCTGGTTTTATATCACGTGTTTTTCATAACCTTAAATGAGGCTTCTATCTCAGAGTTACAATTTTTAATTATATTAAAGGTATACTTTTATAATAATATTCCTAGAAACAATCCTTTTGAATTCAATATATATGAATACATGCATATTTTTGCATAGTAATTCTTCATTCTGTGCTTTGCTGCTTAATATAAAAAAGATATATTGATTAAATAGCTTAATGTAACCATATGCTGTAGTCAGTCTTATCTTATATATCAGGGTTAATATTTACTGTCTCAAATTTGGTTTCAACTAATACAATGCAGGATGATAATGGAAGCAGCCAGAGTCAGACAGAACCATCCTCAATAAGATGACATGAATATGAGAGGGAGAAGTCATGCAAGAAAACTTCGATTACCTTTTTGTCAGAACACAGCATTAGATGAAAGGAATTCAGCAAGCCATGGCTATTTTTAGGAAGGCGTTTTTGTGGTGCTTCAGATATTTAATTTAATTCAGGAAGGCTTTGAAATGAGTTCTGCTTTGATATGTGCACATTGTTACAGGGATCATAACCAGACAATGGTTGTGCATTCAAAGCAACTGGGTTTCTCACCTGCAATAACGGACATCGTACACATGTGTGCACCAGAGCTTCAGGTAGAGGCTTCTGTTGGTCTAAATTCAGGATTATCGTCTAGTTTCATGTGTGGAAAGCCATTCAGTTTATGAGAGTGTCCATGCCATTTCCTTTGAAATTTTATTCATGGCAGTTTTCCAACCAAACTGAAGAGTTGATTTTTTTTTTATTCAATACTCCATCCACAAGATAATTTCTACAGAAATGGGAGTCTTAACTGAATTATTTCCCTCTGTTTTGCCAACAACCTGCAAGAGACCTAGCAACATCTTGTAGGCTACGGTGAACTAATTCTGTAGAAGCGAAGTGTGTTTCTAATCCTTCATGTGTTCCGTATTTTAAAATTCTAGTGAAACTTCTTCTATAAAGAGAAACCAAGGAAAGTTATAAAGTTCTCATGGTTATATTTAATTTGATAATATTCCTGGTAGCAATTTGTTCCTACAAGCTAAGGAGCTCAGAAAACAACGCAAATTTTCCATGTGTCTATGCAGTCATCAGTTTGGGGTATTATTTATAATTTTAAAAATTATCCAAAATTTGATCTTATTAAAGGAGAGTGAAAGAAGGGATATGTTTTTTAAATAAATAGTATTTTTCACTCTGCAAAGACAGTTTTCAGAAGTCTATATCAAGTAGGAATCATTCAGTTTTTACATTCATATATTACTCTTGTTATTTTCAATTCAAAGCTTTTGGTAAGAGAGAACTTTAAAATCAATGAATCTGATACCAGGTTGCTATATTAATTAAAAACTCAACAAATGCTGAGGGTTTGTGGAATACTGACTATTTGTAGGCTCCATTGTTCCCTTTTACTGAAAACAGATTTTTTTCTCCCACAAAATAACCTGACTATTGTTTCCCCCACTCTACTCCTCCCAGTCCTTCACTACCTCTCCTCTCATCCTGATTAGCCTTTTTTATTTTATTTTTTGTCTCTCACTAGAAAAAAAAGATTTATAAAGGATAACAAAATAAAATATAATAAATCAATATAATATAGTAAGATGAAACAAAGAATAACATATCAGATTTGGACAAAACAGGCAGAAAGAACAGAGCCCAAGAGAAAGTACAACAGATAGAGACCTACTTGTTTACACACTCAGGAATCCCATAAAACACTAAACTGGATGTCATAATTTGTTCGCAAAGTACACTATATCAACTTCCTCTTCCTTGGAATTCCCTGAACCTTAAGCAGAGGAATTTAATGGAGATACCTTGTTTAAAACTGACTCTTCCAAGGTGTCTCATTGCAAAATGTCTGGTTGTGGATATTTTTTTTTGTTCCCATCTGCTGCAAAAGGAAGTTTCTCTGATGACTGCTGAGCAAGGCACTAATCTTTGAATATAGCAGAATTTCATTAAGAGTTGGTTTATTGCTATGCTCCTTTAGTAAAACAGTAATATTGGGTTTCCCCTAGGTCACTGTGTTATCTAGGAACTGGTTCTTATTAACCCAAGCACTATAGAGTATTGATTGCATCTCATGGAGAGGACCTTAAATCAAATTAGATATCTGTTGTTTACTCCCACAAAATTTGTGCCACCATTGTACTAGCACATAATACAGACAAGTTACCATTGTGTGTCAACGTGTTTGTGACAGGCTTGGTGTTTACTTTTCTCTATTGGTAGATGCAGAATACTTATCTGTACCAAAAACTCTAGCACATCAGGGTGTTTGTTTTTGCAGCAATAACATGTTGATTTTTATTATTATAAATCTGTAGCACAACTTGATATCAGGGATAATGATACCTCCAGCAATTCTTTTATTATTCAGGGCATCATTTTTTAACTTTCCTGATTTTTTCATGTTTGCATATTATACTGAAAATTGACCTTTCACTATCTGTGAAGGATTGCATTGGAATTTTGATGAGGATTGCACTGAATCTATAGATTGCTTTTGATAGAATTGTCATTTTTCCTATATTAATCCTATTATTCTATAAGCATGGGATATCTTTCCATCATATGATATCTACTTTAATTGCTTTCGTCAATGTTTTAATTTTTTATCATAGAAGTTACCATGAAATATCTTATATGTTTTGATATTATAGTATAAGGTATCATTTTCCTGATTTCTTTCTCTGTCCATTACTAATTTGTATATAGGAGGGCTACTGGTTTTTGTGAGTTAATTTTGTATCCACCTATTTTACTCAAAGTATTTATTAGCAGTGGAAGTTTCCTGGGCTGGAATTCTATTAGGATTGCTAATTTGTACTACCATATCATCTGCAAATAATGATACCTTGAATTCTTCCTTTCCAATTTGTAGTTCCTTGGTCTCCTTGAGTTACCTTATTTCTCTGGCTAATACTTCTTTTTTATTTATTTTATTTTATTTATTTTTATTGAGCTCTACATTTTTCTCTGCTCCTTTCTCTGCCTCTCCCCTCCCCTTCAACCCTCCCCCAAGGAGACTTTTGATGACTGTTTCTATTTCATCAGCAGCTATAGGTCTGTTTAAATTGCTTATCTGGTCTGGTCTTGATTTAATTTTGGTAAGTAATATTTATCCAGAAAGTTGTCCATTTCCTTTAAGTTTTCCAGTTTTGTGAAGTACAGGTTTTCAAAATATGACCTAATGATTCTCTGTATATGTTCCATGTATGTTGTTATATCCCCTTTTCATTTCTGATTTTGTTAATTTGGATATTCTCTCTCTGCCTTTTAGTAAGTTTGGATAAAGGTTTGTCTATTTTGTTGATTTTCTCGAAGAACCAACTCTTTGTCTCATTGATTCTTTGTATTGTTTTCTTTGTTTCTATTTTGTTGATTTCAGCTCTCAGTTTGATTATTTCCTGCCATCTAGTTTTCTTAGGCAAGTTTGCTTCTTTTTGTTCAAAAGTTTTCAAATGTTCTGTTAATTCACTAGTGTGGGATTTTTCCAGCTTCCTTATATAGTCATTTAGTGCTATGAACTTTCCTCTTAACACTGCTTTCATAGTGTCCCATAAGTTTGGGTGTGTTGTGTGGTCATTTTCATTGAATTTTAGGAAGTCTTTAATTTCTCCTTTTATTTCCTCCTTGACACGTTGATAATTCAGGTGAGCATGGTTTAATTTCCATGTGTTTGTGGTCTTTCTGGAATTAGTATTGCTGGTGACTTCTAAACTATGATGATCTGATAGATACATGGGGTTATTACAATTTTTTTGTAATTGTTGAGGTTTGTTTTGTTACCGAGTATGTGGTCAGTTTTTGAGAATGTTCCATGAGGTTCTCTGAAGAAGGTATATTCTTTTCTTTTTGAATGGAATATCCTATAGATGTCAGTTAAGTCCATTTGAGTCATAACGTCTGTTAGTTCCCTTATTTCTCTGTTCATTTTTTTTTGTCTGACTGACCTGTCCAGTCATGAGAGGGGCATGTTGAAGTCTCCCACTATTAGTGTGTGGGGTTTAATGAATGATTTATGCTTTACAAGTGTTTCTTTTATATATGAAGGTGCCCTTGTATTTGGAGCATAGATATTCAGTATTGAGATTTCATCTTGATGAATTTTTCCTGTGACTAATATAAAATGTCCTTCTTTGTCTCTTTTGATTGATTTTAGTTTGAAGTCTATTTTGTTAGATATTAGGATAGCCACACCCAATTGTTTCTTAGGTCCATTTGATTGGAATATTTTTCCTAACCCTTTACTCTGAGATGATGTCTGTCTTTGAGGTTGAGATGTATTTCTTGTATACAGAAGAAGGATGGATTCTGTTTTCGTATCCAATCTGTTAGCCTGTGCCTTTTTATAGGTGAGTTGAGTCCATTTATATTAAGGGATATTAATGTCCAGTGATTTCTAAATCCTGTTAATTTAGTTTTCATTGTTGGTGATGTTAATTTGTGCATTTTTTCCTTCTTTGGAATTTGCTGCTATGATAACACCAATTGTCTTTGTTTTCTTTATTGTCTTTATTTTTTTTTTTTGTTGGTGTAGCCAACTTCCTTGGGTTGAAGTTTTCCTTCTAGTATTTTGTGTAGGGCTGGTTTGTGGCTAGGTATTGGTTCAATCTGGTTTTGTCATGGAATATCTTCTTTTGTCCTTCTATGGTGATTGAAAGTTTTGCAGGGTATAGTAGTCTGGGCTGACATCTGTAGTATCTTAATGTTTGCATAATGCTTGAAGACCTTCTGGCTTTCATTGTCTCCAATGAGAAGTCAGGTGTAATTCTGATAGGTCTGCCTTTATATGTTACTTGGCCTTAATATTCTTTCTTTACTCTGTATGTTTAGTGTTTTGATTTAAGTGGAGAGGGGACTTTTTTGATTCAGTCTATTTGGTGTTCTGTTAGCTTCTTTAATTTTCATAGGCATATCTTTCTTTAGGTTGGGAAAGTTTTCTTCTATGATTTTGTTAAATATATTTCCTGTACTTTTGAGTTGAACCTCTTCTCCGTCTTCTATGCTTATTATTCTTAGATTTGGCTTTTTCATGGTGTCCCATATTCCTGGATATTTTGGTTAAATTTTTGTTAGATTTAATGTTTCCTTTGACTGATAAGTCTATTTTCTCTGTTGTATCTTCAGTGCTTGAAAATCTCTTGTATTCTGCTGTTCATGCTTGCGTTTGTAGTTCCTGATTGTTTTCTCATGATTTTTGTTTCTATAATTCCCTCTGCTTTTCTTTATTGCCTTTATCTCAGTTTTCAAGTCTTGAATAGATTCTTTCATATGTTTGATTGTTTTTTCTTGGTTTTCTTTAAGAGATTTGCTGATGTCATCTACTTTTTTTATTCGGTTTTTCCTCCTTTTCTTTGAGGGAATGTCTCATTTCCTCTTTAAGAGTTTCAAACATTCTTCTGAAGTTATTTTTTAGGTCATTTTCTTCTGCTTCATCTATATTTGGTTGTTCAAGTCTTGCTGTTGTAGGGTCATTAGGTTTTACTAGTGTCTTGTTGCTCTTTGTGGTGTTACATGTTTTCTTACCCTTTCTACTCATCTTTTCCTCTAATAGGTGTGGTTGTGGCTCTCTGTGATTCTGTTGATTATTCTTCTAGATGCCAGTGAATCTAAAGCTTAGATAGTTGTTCTTCATGGTATAGTCAGTGCCAAATTTCTAGTTACCATGTTGGTCACTCCATGTTCCTGGAGACGGCTCAGCACTCCCAGTCTTTGCCTCACTCCCTTGGAGTTTGCTGTCTTAGGCTTGTTCTAGCCTAGTTTGTTGGCTCAGACCTGTTTCTGTAAATTTCCCTGGTCTGGATCCATTCCTGAAGAGGTCCCTGGCTTTAGGTTGGTCCTACAAAGGTCTGTCCCTCAGGTCTACTCCGTCGGACTTCCCAGGCTTGGGTGTGCCCAGACCGGCTTACTCCCTCAGGGATCCCAGACTCATGCTGGGACCTGCAGAGGTTTCTGGTTCCTGCCTATTCTCTTTGATGTCCCAGACCAACACCCAGACCCATGGAAGTCCTGGCTCAGGCCTACTCCCTCTGAGGTCCCAGACTCAGGCCTGAACTCGCAGAGATCTCTGGTTCTCCCTAATCCCTCTGAGGTCCCAGATTCACACCCAGACCCGCAGAGGTCCTGGCTCAGGCCTAGTTCCTTTGAGGTCCTAGACTCATGCCAGACCCATAGGGGTCCTGGCTTAGGTCTATTCCCTTGAAGATCCCAGATTCACATCAGGATCCTCAGCAGTCTCTGGCTCTGGCTCATTCGCTCAGCATTTAGTCCCCTATATCTGTTCTGGTGGAGTTCGCTGTCTCAGGTGTACTCTAGACCAGGTCGCTGGCTCAGTCTTTGCCCACCAAAGCCCCTAGACTCGATCAGCTCCTGTTCCCTTGGAGCTTGCTTTCTCAGACCCACTCTGGGTCTGGTAGCTGGTTTAGTCTTCTCTACCCAATACTTCAAGTACTGAATTGCCTAGGTATATAGAAAGTGAAAAATACTGTATGTTTCTGATTTTAGTGAATTTTTTTTTAATTTCTTTTCATTTAAGTTGGTGCTAACTATGGCTTACTGCAAACTGCTTTCATTATGTTGAGGTACATCTCTTGGATCTCTTCAGGACTTTTATCATATAGGGGTGTAGGATTTTGTCAAAGTCCTTTTCTGCACCTAGTGAGATGATTATGTGGTTTTTGCTTGTTTGTTTTTTTCTCGTTTTGATACTTCATTCTGTTTATATGACTTTTATAAATTTACATATATTGAAGAACCCCCCCTCCCTTCATTTCAGTTTTAAAAGCCATCTTATAGTAAAGACAAATTAGATATATTTCTTTTATGATTAAACATTGTTTTTTAGGATTATGCTATGCCTCACCTGTAACCTTAACTACAAATGGTTCTGTACTAGCCTCTTCTAGAAATGGCAAATATGTACTTGTTTTAGGAGGTCATTAGGAATGACAAGCATGTCTTTAATTCAGGAGGTCATTAGGACTAACTTGTTATTATGCTCTGCTCGTGTAACCCTGCCTGTTTGCCTGCAGTTCCCAATTTAGAAACTACCACCTATCCCTGATCTATAAAAGCCTTGTCTTTCTCACATCCATGTTGACCTCTCAAAACCCCACCCTAGGGGGAGGCAGTCCATGAACACATATTTTAAAAAGCTTACTGTAATTAATTAGACCATGATGATTTGGATCTTTCATCTCCCATCTTTGGATTAAGAGAACCATCTCTGAATATCTGGGATAAGCCTACTTGATCATGATGGGTCTTTCTGATGTATTCTTGAATTTGGTATAAACGTATTATATTGTGAATTTTTTGCATCTATGTTCTTAAGGGGTATTGACTTGTAATTTTCTTTCTTTGATGGATCTGTATTTGGTTTGGATATCAGGGTAAAAGTGGCCTTATAAAACAAATTGGGCAATGTTCCTTTTGTTTAATGTTTCTTCTGTTTCTATTGTGGAATAATTTGAGGAGTGTTGCCATTAATTATTCCTTGAAAGTTTGATTGAATTCCGCACTAAAACCTCTGGCCTGTACTTTTCTTGATTGTGAGATTTTGATTACTGCTTCTTTTTCACTAGGGATATTCGATCTGTTTAAATTACTTACCTGATCTTGACTTAACCTTGGTAAGTGCTATGTATCCAAAAACTGATCAATATCTTTTAAATTTTCTAATTTGGTAGAGTACAGGTTTTTATGTACTAATAATACTCAGACTTTCCTATGTATCTGTTGTTATATCCCTTTTAATTTTGTTTATCAATCCAGCATTTCTCTGATTAATTTTTATCTTGATGACCTGTCTATTGATGAGAATGGGTTATAGAATTCTCCCATCATCAAGTTATGAGGGTCGATATGTGATTTAAGCTGTAGCAATATTTGCTTTATGAACTTAGGTGCCTTACTGTTTGTTGCATGGATGATTAGAATTGCATTGTCCTCTTGGTCAATATTTCATTTGATGAGGATGCAGTATGCCTTCCTGTCTTTTCTGATTAGTTTTGGTTTGTAGTCCTTTTTGATTGATATAATGATTGCACCAGTTTGCTTCTTAAATCCATTGTTTGGAAAATCTTTTCAATCCTTGTACTCTGAGGTGTTATCTACCCTTGATACTGAGATGTGTTTCTTGGATGCAGGAGAAAATCTATCCTGTTTTCCCATTCATTCTTTTAGTCTGTATCTTTTTATTTGAGTATGGAGACCACTGGTGTTGAGAGCTCTCAGTGGATGGTTTTGCTAATTCTTGTCATGTTCTTCTTGTTGTGTGTATTTCTCTGTGTCTGTTTCTCCTTTTTTGATTTGCTTGTCTGGAATTATTTATTCCTTGTGTTTTCTTGGGTGTGGGTAAGTGCTAAGAGGCCATGCTGGTCAGAGATTGCAGTCTATCATGGCCTGGCAGTCTCTCTGAATTAGGCAACATGGAGGGCTTCCTTTCCTCAGTGGAAGGCACCCTGTTCCCAACCTGACCTTACTTGGAGACTGTCTTTAAGCCTGGATGCCTGACTGATCTCCACTGTGACCCTTGATAGAGTTCCCTGCAGAAGCTTTCCCCTGCTACCCATAAGATAATTAGACATTGTGTTAGAAACTTTCCAATAGGACCACAGTTCCACAGATGATAACTAAGACTTGTACTAGAAGCCATATGATAGGAGCATGGTGTTTAATGCAAATTAGGGCATGATCTAACCACTGTCCCCATTCTTTGTATTTTCCCTTGTTCTGGAGTAGTGTTGAGCTGCCTCACTGAAGCTGCTCCTGGAAGGCAATTCCCACAGTGCTCACAGGCCATACAAAGCTCCCTGTTGCCACTCCTGTTCTTTTGTCCTTGTGGACTGTGGCCAATGTACTGTGAGGAAAAAGGGGACCCCACAGTTAAGTTTCTTAGGTTGGAGTTTTCCTTTTAGCTCCTTTTGTAGGACTGAATTGATCAATAGCTTTGTTTAAATTTGGGTTTATCATGAAGTATCTTATTCCTCCATTTATCATAATTAAAAGTTTTGCTTATATCATAGTCTTAATGGTACCTGTGGTCTAGTGAAGTTTGTAAAACATCTCTCTAGGCTATTGTGACTTTTAGAGTCTTCATTGAGAAATTAGGCACTATTTTAATCAGTCTGTCTGTATATATTAATTGGTGTTTTCCCCTTCCATCTGTTTGTTCTATGCATTTATAGTTTTGATTATTATGTGATGAGGGAAATGGTTTTCTTGGTTCAGCCTATTTGGTGTTCTATATCCTTTCTGTACCTTGAGAGGTATCTCCTTCTTTAGGATGCTGAAAATTTCTTCTATGGTATTGTTGAAAATCTTTTCTTTAGATTTGACCTGGCTTGCCTTTCCTTCCTCTATCACTATTATTCTAATAATTGGTATTTTCATAGTGTCCCAGATTTCTTAGATATTTTGTGTCAGGAGTGTTTTAAATTTAACATTATTTTGACTGAAATATCCATTTCTTCTTACATGTCTTCAAAGCTTGAGATGCTCTCATCTCTTCCATGTATTTTGTTGCTGAGGCTTGATTCTGAGGTTCCTGTTCATTTTATACATTTCTCATTTCCAGATTTTACTCCCTTTGAGTTTTCTTCATTGGCTCTATTTCCACTTTTAGGTCTTGAACTGTTTTCTTGATTTCCTTCCACTGCTTAGATTTGTTTTCATAGATTTTTTAAAAAGATTTATTCTTTTCCTTCTCAAGGACATCTATCAAATTCATAAAGGCTGTTTTAAGGTCATTGTCTCATGCTTCAGCAAAGTTGAGATACTCAGGGCCTACTGTGGTAGGATTGCAGGTTTCTAGAGAAGATTTATTTCCTAACTCTAATTGACTGTGTATTTTTTGCTGGTGTCTAGACATCTGAGTTTGGAACAATTTAATTCTAGGTGCTGATATCTCATCTTGTCTCTGTTGGGTTGTTGATTCTTTCCCCCCACCAGGGTAATGTTTCCCTCTCTGTTTTTTAGGAGACCGTGGTGACTCTTTTTTGCCCAGTAGAGAATTTTTATGGGATCCTGAGAAGTGTGGCCACTTGGAATTCAAGGAAAATGTATCTATAGCAGAGAGTAAGGTGTTCCACAGAAGGGTAGAAATCATTGTGTTTCACCAAGATATACTAATTTCCTTGGCAATGGGAGAGAAAGTGAGCAAAGGCTGCAACAGGGAGTTTCCTACAGAGCTGTGGATGAGACTGGATAATTATATATGGAACAGATGGAGGAGAGTAAAAATCTGAAGCTTGCCTACGTGTTTGTTGGCCTACTTGCTTCTCTGGCAGGCATAGTTCGTGGACCCCCGGAGAATCTCTGCTGGAGTTGGGACTTGGCATAACAGGAGGAGTTGGGAGGAAGTTTGGAGTAGAAGATCTAACTGATCTGCTGGATTTGAAGTAGAAAAGGTAGAGAAGCAGAAACAAGTGGCTTGGTACAGAGTTGGGGTGTGACTGGGGAGACTGGATTTGGGGGCTGGGGAGTGGAGAATTCACACTTAGGCTAACTGCTTCCTTTGCCAGAGTTGCCTATAGGTTCCCATGGAATATCTTCTGGAGTTGGGGACTGGGATAAAGTGATGAGTTTCAGGATGAATGTTTTGGGAAGAAAGATCTGTGTGATCCACTGAAGATGGGGTCAAAGTGAGAGGCTAGGACTCAACAGGTGGTCTGCTACCTTGATAGGGGTGGGACTATGGCACTGGATTTGGAGGAAAGTAGGGAGCTACTAAGACCTTTGGTTCCTAACTGCTTCCCTGACTGCACTGGCCTGATGGTCCCTAGGGAATGTCTGCTGGATTTGGGAACTGGGATACAGTGACAAGTTTAGGGAAGGGAGGTAGGGGAAGAAAGTCTACCAGATCCATTGGAGAAAAGGGCAGAGGGGAAAGGGTTGCATTCTTGATAATTTTCTGGAATAAAGCACAGCAGCATGCCTTTGATGAGGACATAGTACTAATTTGTTAAATTAGTAAAGGAAGAAGAGGTAAAGAGAAAATTGATGTTATTTGTGAAAGGTGTAGTTCACTTTACCCTAAATAAACATAAGCAGATATTCTTTTGGTTTCCAGTATTATGAAGGACTAGGTGAGGAATGTTTTCATGAGTTTATTATTTCTACCTATGCACTAAGATATTTTTTAATTATAACAATATGCTTATCTGGTAAACGTTTGAATCTTTACTAGTTTAGAAGACCTGGGCAAATACTTGTGTAAGGTGTTTATACTTTCCACCATTAGCAATAATAACTTTGAAATGTTAGTACAAATGAAAGCATTGAAACGTATACATGGGTAGAGATACTGTGTGAAAGATGGCAGTATATGGGCCATGTAGATGGAGATTGCAGGTAGAGTAGAGACAAATAATTAGAGTCCATGTATAACAGAGACAATGCAAGGTGGAGTGAAGGCAGTTAGGAAAGCTGAGAGAGGATACACTCAGAATGTCTTCAAACCAAAGAGGGGTCAGGAGCTGTGTAAAACATGCAGATAACTAGATTGTGGAACTGATACATACTTTGGGTGCCATCTGAGATGAATATATATGGAAGAATCTGAACATTTTGTAAAAATGGTCCAAGAAACAGGGCAATGAAAGTCATTCGAACCCATTTTAAATATCCAGTTTTCACTCTCAAGTGCTTTGTACAGAGAGCACACTAATTTCATATGGCACATGAAACTATACATTTTAATTTTAATCGTGTCTTTTGGAGGTATGAACATGACAGTTGAGGGTTGTTATGTCTGTAAGGTCATTCTCAATTTGTTGAATATTAATTGTTATAAAATATAGACTATAACTGTGTAGTTTAAAACTATGATAGGAGCAGTTGAATTTACAAATATATGAATGCGTAAAGTTATTCTGACTGAGAAGGAGATACTCTTACCAAAAAACCATGGAATTAATTTTTTTTACACTAGCCAAGTTTGGACCAGAGGCTTAAAGCACACATTCTCTCTAATAACTATGTCCGTAGTCTTTTGGATGCAACTACCTTGTTTGTTTGCACTACCAAGTGTGCGAATAGAAAAGGATGAAGTTTTGGATACCCTATGCATATCCATACTGGTGGTAGTAAACAAAGTCTGATTCAAATTGTTCCATTTGGGGCTTCCTGGGGCACCTAATGAGTCAATTATTTCTCTACACTACAAATAATGGCAAGAGCAAGGAAAGAAAATTGAGCTTTAGTGGAAGTTAAGTGCTCCAGAGCCTACTGTTGTTCTGCTGTTGTCAAGAATTTATAAAAGACGATTTCTTCAGTGATACTTTTAATGCTCAGAGTAAAGCAAAACTCACAGGTAACTCTAGAAAAGACTAAATTGAGGAAGTAATCTTCATTCTAGGGGCATCGAATGTAACTATATTGCAATAGTCCCAACAATGTAGCCATATTAATTCACTTGGAACCAACCCCATTCAAACAAAAACAGCTCTTCTGATTAAATCTGGAAAGGTCTAGTTACCATCGTTCTGTTATGAAGCACCATGCACAAATTTGGGAACATAAATCTAAAGCACTTTTGGGAAATCACTTAATTTATTTTATGTTATTTTCCTGTATTATTGATTAGCGCATTCCACATTTAACTGTGAATTGCAATTGAGGAATCTGCGGATGCCCGGATCTTGTCAGCCATCTCAGACCATGTTGTATCCCCCAGAAACCATGCAGCCTCTGAGGTCATGCTGATCTGGATGTCCTGTGCTAACACTGGACCTGTGGTGGCATCTGAGCTTGAGCTTTTACCAAGGGCCATGTCTGGGTCCATGGTCCTGTAACAGCTGGTGACAGCCATGGCCCATGTTAGCACAGGGATCATTGGAACAATGCCGTGCTGAGTAAGCCCTGACATTCACTGGCCCTGCCCCTTGCTAGGTACTGCCACAGGGAAGCTGGTCTTACCCCTGGGAGAGTTTATGCTCCTACACTTGTCTTTCTTTAGACCTGTATGTTTAACTATTGCTGTGATTACTTGCACATTTATTTGTTGAAGATGAGTTATTTGTCCTAATGTGTTGCTTGTTGTCTACATTTCTCTCTTCATATCCTACAATGTGTCCTAAACTTCTTGAGTTTAGAGGTTCGCTTAATTGTAAACAGTGCTTTGTTAAAAACCAATGCAAATGTTGATAGATGATCTGCGCCAACCACAATCCCACTTAATCCACTTGTTTCTGCTTTCCTTGCTATCTTTTGAAAGCCAGTGCCTGCAGCCACTGATTTATCAGAAGTTATGAAAAGTTTCGGTGACATATCTTTAAAGAGAGAAGGATTCTTTATGATTGGTTTCTAAATGGTATTCATACAGTCATTAAAAAAAGACAAAGCTTAAGAGTTTTTTGTTTTGTTTTTAATAGTGTATTTTTAAAATAACATATTCCATTAGTATCATCCCAGAATGAAGAATTATTTTTAAAATCTTGAAAAGTCATGGATTTGACTTAGTCTAATTATTTTTCTTAATTATGCTAGAATTGTTCATCTTCATTTTATTTGAACAAGATAAGCCCCCGAGACATTTTTAAAGGAAACAATGGGCATAAACAGTTTCTGCATTAGTCATCTTTCTGTTGTTATACCCTAACAATTTTCCTTAAAAGTTATTTTAGTTCTAGCCCTTGCATACTTTCTCTATTTTACTAATAAAAGTTCTAGAAAAAATTAATAGCATTAATAAAATCTAGAACCAATGTGGTAATAAATTTTAATGGAAATATTAAAATAATCAGGTACTTTCCAAAAATAAACCAGTAATGAGAACTAGCTAGGTCTATATTGAAATAAACTTTACCTTTAAAATTAAAGGAGTATGATGCACACTCAGAATTAGATAAATACATCCTTGAAATAAAAAAAAATCATAAATAATCCCCAGTACACACAGAGTTGTGGGTATGATAAAACCACACCTTTACTCATTAGGACAAATGGACATTTTAATAAGTCATGCTGGAACAATTGTATAAGTATGTAGATATGTAGATAAAATTTGATACACATGAATGAGTTAAGTGGGGACACAAACGGAAGAATCTATGAAAATACTAAAAACAGAGGGGACTTGCTCTTCAACTATGGTATAGGGATAGACTTTCTATGACTTAAAATTCCAGAAATAATTAGTGTTACAATTTAATTACATATAAACCTCACAGGAAGATAAATCACAAACCAATTCAATGCTAATTGAGTACATAGCAGACAATATTCACTGGTTAAACCACACACACCAGGAAGTTTAGTAGACTGCTTGTACAAAAACTCTTAAAAACTGAAAATCCATTTCTAATTGAATTATCAGCCAACTTTGGTTACTGTGAAGTCAGGGATGAGTGAACTAATATAAGTTAAAATGAAATCCCTTAGTGACAAAACACAGACTTAGATGAAGATTATTATGGTCTGGGAGGTAGTCACACATTATTAAGGTAGCAGGAGAAGAAAGAGCCATTGAGAAGCAGCAATCCATGGATTTGTCACCTGTGTACATCTTCTACCTTTTTCTCTGTTAAGTATTAAGAAATGGCTAAAATGTGAGTTCTAATCAAGTCAAATATCATATTCCTGGACCCTGGAAGCCAGCTCCTGAGAGTCTGAGAAGGAAAAACTTATGTCTGAGACACACCTAGGCTACACAGTAAAACCCCTGTCTCAAAAATACAAAATCAGAAAACAGAAGTGAGCCTAATGGAATTAGAAAGACAGTAGAAACTGCTGCTTTAATGATGCAACCTGGTGATGAATTTGTTATTCAAGAAACCATAGCTCATTGCTGTTTTGTGTCATTAAAAAAAACATTATTATTTCTTGATGGAATTAATGATTTCAAAATTTAATTAAACTAAATTAATTTGTAGAACATCTGAATTATGGCTTCTACAATCAAATGTACCACTCCTTCATTTTCTTTCACACACAAACTATTTTCTGTGAATAATTAAGGGACTTCTATAACCATTAAACAAATTATCATTTTCCTCTATTGTAGAAAAACATAAAAGCGCAGCTTTTCAAAGAACAAACTATTTTTAGAAGAAAACAAATCCTAAAATAACAATGGCTTACTAAATGGGGCTTTTAATTATGAACTAGCACTTTTTCCAAAACTATTCAAAGAATATTTTGAGTGAAGAATATAAATTCTCTGGCTGCTGTTCAGTCTATGCTATCCTCTACTTGGTGGCTCATGTTAAAATCCAGTGATAATTGATATGGGATTTCCCTCTGTATGCTGTGACCACCATTGATAAAAGGGACTCCTCTGGGCCTATAGCAGAGCTATAGGGGAACAGAACTAGGAGGGGAAAACTAACCTGAATGCTGGGGGGAAGGAGGTGGAGTCAGAGAGAAGCCATATAGCCACTCCTTAGCCAGACAGAACTTTAGCCAGTAAACTACAGCCACGTGGCAATACACAGATTAATAGAAATGGGTTAAATTAATATGTAAGAGTTAGCCAATAAGAAGCTAGAGCTAAAGGGCCAAGCAGTGATTTAATTAATATATTTTCTGTGTGATTATTTTGGGACTAAGCAGGCTGGGAACCAACAAGTGGCCTCCTCCTCCAACAAATTGGCGCCAACATGATTGACTAAAATCCACTTAAAACCTGAGAGGACTTAAAAAGGAAATCTAGACACAAAAATATAGTTTAATACAGCTTCTTGCTGTTTGCTGGTGGCATCCTGCAGCTCCTTTGAAAGAGGTTTTCCTGATTCAGTGGTTAACAGGAAAAAACCCACACCATTTTGAAATGCTGACTTTCTGGGCCTTGCTGCCAGCACAACCTCTGGCTCTTTCAGGAGACCCAGCATTTGAATGGGCTTTGTGAGGAACGTGCTACACTTGCTTTTTGGTGACATGGACCTGCTGTGTGCCTAGAGATGGGACATTGTGCATGGCTCCTGGAGGTGGCAAGCAGTTCCACCATGTTAGGTGGGGCAAGGCAAGCAGACAGTACCGTATTTCCCCTAGCAATGGTGCTGCTTAAGTTTTTAAGAAGTGCTTAGCATTTTAAGAAAGGCTCCTGGGCAGTAAAGAATTTCAGACACACAATAGGACAGATTCAGCCATAAAAGATTTCTAAATGGGTCACACTGTTGGATAAAAGTACATAGGCTTGGGAGAGAGAAGAAAAAGAGTATAGAGAGCTATAAAAAGAAATAAATGGGCTGGGCCGTGGTGGCACACACCTTTAATCCCAGCACTCAGGAGGCAGAGGCAGGTGAATCTCTGTGAGTTCTACAAGAGCTAGTTCCAGGACAGGTTCTAAAGCTACAGAGAAACCCTGTCTCGAAAAACCAAAGGGATGGGGGTGGGCCTTGGACTTCCAACAGGGCAGGGCACCATGCCCTCTTTCAAGGAAGAAGGGGGAGGGAGGAGGGGTGGGGGGGTAGTGGGAGGGGACCAGGAGAAGGGGAAGAAAGGAAAAAAAATTTATTTCTTTAATTATGTTCTTGAATGGAAAAAATAAAACAAAACAATGTATGGAAAAAATAAATAAATAAATAAATAAAA
>PVIU01023466.1:0-27371 GCA_004026605.1 Ondatra zibethicus
GTGCCTTGGTGGTTGTGCATAGAGTTGACCATTTTGTGACCTGTGTGCTTATCAAATTCTATTTGAATTTCCTCATTTTAATTCTTCCTCTCTGGTCTCTGCTGCATTAGTGAATTATGAGGGAAACACCTGTTTGAGTTTGCAGCTGGGATCTATTTCATTGGTGGGCATGTCTTTCAAGCAGTCCACCTCAGTAAGACGTGTCCCATTGGCTTCCAACAAAATCTCTTCCTCACGTGACACAGTGTCAAGCCACACACACGAGGGCAAGGAAGGGAAGTGCTGAGGGTTCCCTGTCATCACGTGTAAACTTCTGGAGATCACAGACCTGCTTCCCCATTCCAAAGCCCTTTACACACTCGCTGACCAGCAGAAGTCCCATGTTCCTGAGTGCTGGAGTAACTGCATTTCACCCCATCCAAAACCTGGAGACTCACTGACCACGAAAGCAAAGGGCCTAAGTTCAGCAGAAGGCTGGTTTAACATTGAACCTGAAAGCATTTGGCAGACTTCCAAAGAGCCACAGAGTCCTACCTTAAAACTGGCTTAGAGCTCTTCTCCCATAATTTCCTACCCCCCACCCTTCTTCTCTCTCATTAATTCTCTTTGTTCCCCAACAGTCTTGCTTCTACTCTCAAGTCAAACGTACATATATACATACGTGATTTTATGCATCTATATAAAATCTAAGAACCCCAAATGATAGAAAACATGTTATTTATCTTTCTGAGACTGGATTAATTTACTTAATGTGACTATCTCAAGTTACATCACTTCCTGCAAACAACGTTACTTTCTTATGGCTAAGAAGAATCCCGTTGTGTATGCCACACATTTATCATCCGTTCCTCTGGTGTCAGATATCTAGGATAAACGGACAAATAATGACATTAACTGTTGTGAATATCAGCAACCTACAACACATACTTTTATGAAATGTCCTTATATGACAGTACAGTGTTCAGTAAATACATAAAGTCAGCTTTTGAAAAGTGTGTGTGTGTGTCTGTGCATGTGTGCGCGCACATGTGTGTACCACAGTACATATGTGAGAGTCAGTTCTCTTTCCATCATGTGGGTCCAAGGAACAGAACTCAGGTCCTCAGACTTGATGACTAGTGCGTCCTATGTGGTACTCCATCTCACTGGCCTGATATTAAAATAAATAAAAGCTCAAGAGCCAGGATGGCTCACATATGAACTCTCAGCAAGAGGCTCAGGAAAGAGGGTAACCTGCAAGTTTGAGGTCAGTTGTCCAGGCTGTATAGCAAGTTCTTAGACAACCTAGGCTGTGATGTGAGATCTTGTCTCATGTCTGTCCCTAAAGCTGGCAGAATCCTTAAATTAAGAAGATTCACAGAGTAGAAAATAAGTCTACTTTTCAGGTAAAACTTGGCTTCCTAGTCTTCTGAGGTCAAGATAGAGGTAGGGATGGAGAGAGCAGGCTTGACATTGTCCCGTGAGCTCATCTTACATGTCCTCAGGGAGCCTGGTCCCACTTTGTAGAGACTCCAGTAAGCACAGGGACTTACCTTCATGCATGGCTTCAGTGGCTGCACAGGTGTGGTTCTGGGTAATAGGGAGAATGGCCACAGGTGAATACTTACCAAAGGAGGCCACCTCAAAGCGGCAGTGACCCCTGAAAGCCATACAGCTAGTACAATGTTCATTCCTTGTATCTGGGTTGAGGGAAGACAGAGCACTGAGGGCTGATAATGAAATGTATGAGAGATTCAGGGAGAGCCGTGGTAGCTGGCAAGGTAGCTGGTGCAGACTGTCACCAGGGCGGAGATATCAGGAGCCCAAGAGCAAGCAGTGGGCTCTTTGGTTAGTGCTTGGGACTGATCCTAAGGCTTTACACATGCCAGGCAAGTGCTCTGCCACTGAGCTATAGCCTCAGCCTTGCTTTCCACCATTTAACTGCTGAGATACAGAATTGCCAAAGCTGAACCAAACTCACCCTGCAAACCAGGCAGGCTTTGGGTTTGTGATCCCTGGCTGCAGCCACCTGAGTAGCCAGAGATCTAGGCCTGCAGTGGCACACTCAGCTGGAGGGCATCTTTATGCCTAAGAAAAAGGAAAAGGTCCCTAAAGGATTTTAAGCATGAGATGCTTACGTTCACATGTGTGCTTCCAGATGATCTCTCCAGCAGCCAGCTTGGATTGGATTAGGAATGCAGAATGAACTCAAGTCCAGAACTCATTTAATCCACTTGGTGTCTCGCCATAACTCCCAAAGGCAAAGGGGGATGATCCAGTTTACTGAGGCTAAACACCAGGGCAAGCGCACATGAGCTAAACAGCTACACAGGAATCCTGAGTCATACATATGTATCTTATACATAAACCGTTTACCTCACACTCCCCACACCACATATACAGACACATACATATGTACCACACACACATACATACATACCTCACAATAACACACATGCACATATATGCAATGGTATATATGCATGTACATATACGCATACACATATACACACATGCAGAAGCATATGCTACACATACACCATATGAGCATTCAGGAATGCCTTACACACATACATTTCATGTCTACATAGTTCAGATACATGCAGATTAGAGAGCTTGTGTCCTGGAGACCAGTAAGCCAGATTAATGTCAAGTAAGAGGGAGGCATCACTCATATACTATGTTATCCATAGAGGCAAATAGCTATGGTCATAAGACATAAGACCTAGTCATGAGAGAGAGAAGACAGTATTACCCACAGCCTTGGCACCCAGGAGTGCCTACCTCACTTCCAACTATGGAAACTCAAAAGACAAAAGTCAAAAACCTTGTATCTGGGGACTTTAAACAGCACATGGTGGGACCTAAAGAAGCAAGTGTGAGAAGATGGCAGATCGGAGCAGATGGAGCCTCTTTCTGCTCATTGGCATATGGGGCACAGGGTGAACCACTGAGTCCCATTTCTGCTAGCCGCTGGCCTTGGACTACCCACAATGGGGCCTGGCAGAACCTCCCGGGCTGAGATATCCAGGGGTCAATGCAGGGCAGTGTTAGCTGCATCTGCCACAGGAGTCATGGGACTGATCGTAAGAACGGTTGTCCTATCATTGCATTGCAGCTCCAGAAACTAAAACGGTCACTCTCTTTCAAGACCAAGAGCTTGCGGAGCAAAAGTGCTGACAACTTCTTCCCGAGAAACAACAGTGATGTGAAATTGCAAGCAGATTTGCTAGCCAAGGCCAGCATGGGCCCCAGCCCAGGCCCCAACCCAATGCCCATCCCCGGAAGCCCTGCATCTATGCCCGCCAGGGCTGGCCTGCACCCCGGCAGCAACAACAAGGTCCACGCCTTTCAGGAGCATGTCTTTAAGAAGCCCACCTTCTGTGATGTCTGCAACCACATGATCGTGGGTAAGACCCCCTTACAGGTGTAATACCCCTGGGAAGCTGAAGGAGAGCTGGGCCCCTAGGTTCAGAGTCCCACAGACCAACTCTGAGCTTCAGAGAGTTAGGTGCAAGAGGATCCATGTTGGGAGTGGAGTGAGGAAGAGGGCTTGTGAAAAGCATAGGGAAGCAGGGCCAGGTGGAGGGGAAAGGTGTTTGGGATGCAGTTGTAACCAAGATGAAAGCTGGCATCCTCCACCAGGAACCTGGTGCCTCTTACACCTTTTCTGTATGTGGCCTGTGTGTACCTGCCTGAGCTTGAATACGCCAGGTGGGCCGAGAAGACCTGAAATGTTTGTGTCTGGCATCACTGAAATTGGGCACGTAAGTGATGGCCAGTGCGGCCAGAAAGGTAGAATGCTCTGTGAGGCCCTTGCCTTTGTCAAGGTCCAGTTACAGTGTGTGTCAATGTAAAAGAATAAGGGAGAGTTCATTCTAGAGCCAAAAATTAGCAGCCATAGTCCTGGAAACACAAATTCAGATTACCCCAAATACCGTGCTTCGATGTGGAATGAGGTTTTTATAGTAAAAGAACAATGAAACTTATAAATCAAGAGGTTTTTTAAAAAACACATGGATGGGATCATCAGGTAGCAAGGAGGTCTCAGCCGTCAACCTTAGATGTGATCCATGACGTGCTCAGCCTTTGGGTTAGTGGAAGTTTAAGGTCATCGTGTATTCCAGAAGTTATTTACCTCCAAGTCTCACAAGGCTGTTAGGTCTAAGATGGAGGTGGGCTAATCAGTGACTATGGCAGTAAAGATAACCCCAAATCAGTTCTCATTTGAGTGCCTTCAGATCAGACAAAGCCCGACTGACCAAAACACCACTAGGTATTGAGTTGCATCTTTTCTTGTTCTTGTCCCTCACTCTTTCCCGAAGCTACAGGCCCAGCCCGTAGTGTCATCCTCCTGCCTAGGTAAAGAGGTGGAGCACAAAGTGTCTTGAGTTCTTGAGCTGGAGGTGGCCCACGGCAACTTCTGATGCATTCCTTTGGTTGGGTAAACTGAATGAGAAATCCCACAGTCAGGAGGGTAGAAAAATACCATTTGCTGTTTCCAGCCACCTGGAAATGGGTACAGAGGAAGACGTGGAGAACAGGGTCAGCCACCTGATCCAATGCTTAGGTCGCCTTTGGGTTTTTCAACCTCTTTGCCTGGTCGATGCAGCTCCTCATGGAATCTCCCACCCACTTATGTCTCCATTTGACCGTGAAGTGTGGCACCTGCTGCCAGTGTGGGAAACTGAGGGGGGTCCCTTCGTGTTCCTTGCTTGAAGTACTTAGCAGCCTGCCTCCTGCCTGGTTTCTTGAACACCTCCTTTCATCCATGCCTTCTCTCTTAGTTGCCACCAGGCCTTTTCAGGGTTCTGCTATTCATAACCCTGAAAGAGGAGGTGATGAACGCCTATTTTAGACCTCATTGTGATGCATGTGAAAAGACAGGGAGCATGTGTTTTTAAGAATGAGTAATGGAAATGCATTCACCTCTGAGGAATGTCACAGCCCTCACCCTAAGGGGCTTCTCAGGACACCTCAAGTGCAGCAACAACTTTATAATAAGATCCCATACTAAAGAAGGTTACACTGCGCTTTTATCTGAATTAAGTGTATATTGTAGCTGCCTTTTTAAAAAACAAAACAAAAGTCTGTGTGCATGTTGTTGGGAGGGGAGCATGCCTGTGCACATGCCTGCCCGTGCTCACAGAGGCCAGGGTTGGGATTCCAAGAGCTGTGAGCCTCTTGATGCAGGCCCTGGGAATTGACCTTAGGTCCTCTAAAAGAGCAGCAAGTGCTTCTAACTGCTGAACATCTCTCCAGTCCCACGTATCTGCCTCTTAAATTATTTTTTTTTAATTTAGAAGACAGAATCTCATGCATCCCAAGCTGGCCTAATTATCTCTAAGTAGGACAGTCTTGAATTCTATTCGCCCTGCCTTCCATCCCCCCAAGAACTGGGATTACCTTTGTGTGCCACCATGCCCCATTTTGTAAGGATCAAACCCAGGTTTTCATGAATGCTTAGGAAGTACCCTAGGTGCCTCTCACTGAACCTGGAGCCCACCCCTTCTGCTAGGCTAGCTGGCCACAGAGCTCCAGGAATCTACTTGTCTTATTCCAACCCCCACCAGCGCTGTGTGTGTGTGTGTGTGTGTGTGTGTGTGTGTGTGTATGCCACCACTCTTCCTGGCTTTTATATGGGATCCAGACTCAGGTCATCCTGCTGACTAAACAAGCACTTTACCTCCTTAACCAGTGGTTCTCAACCTGAGGGTTGCAACCCCTTTGACATCCGATGACCTTTCACAGGTTCATCAAGAAGCACAGATATTTACATTATGATTCATACCAGTAGCAAAGTTGTAGTTATGAAGTAGCGATGAAAATAATTTTATGATTGGGGGTTCCCACAATATAAGGAACCATATTAAAGGGTTGCAGAGTTAGGAAGGTTGAGAAACAATTGTCCTAAGTCATCCCCCCAGCCCTACCGCTTTCTTATCTTTAAAAACAGTAAGAAAAAGAGAAACATAGTCAGCGAGCTGACCTGAGCTTTTCAAGGATTTCACAAAGCACTCTCGGGCCTTCTCTGAGGAGAGCAGGGAGAGGCCTGAAAGATATGAGGCCGGACGGAAGTGATGCAAGAGGGCTTCCTTGAAAGGAAGAGGAGTATGATACTCAGGGTTTCTGAGACAGAAGTACACTCATGACTGGTTTTCTGAGACCCCGTATGTGTGCCTGGTTGTCCTTAAAGCTGTAAAGGTCACATGGCCACCAGGGGAACACTGACCAGTAAAGGCAATCATAGCTAACCCTCTGCTTCAAGTTCCTTCGCCTCAGACTTGATGCCCGAGGCACTCGCTGCTGAGCTGGCCACACACCCCATCAGTTAAGCAGTTCCTGACCATGTCCTCTATGCAGTTCTACTCATGCCTCTAGAACCAGCTACTCTATTCTAGCCTATGAGGTAGGGGTGCTCTGGATGACTTTTTAAAATTATTTTAGTATAATATTTTAATTTATTCTTTGAGAATTTCATACATCCATACAGTATATTTCATTCATACTCACCCCTCCTCCTCCCCTTCCAGCTCCTTCCAGATCCTCCAACTGTCCCTCCCAATTTTATGTACTTTTATTAAAAAAAAAAACCTTGCTGTGTCTAATTAGAGCTGGCCATATATACACATGTCACCATCCACTGGATCATGGGCAACCTACTAGGTACCATACCACCAAAGAAAATGAATTTTCTCTCTCCTAGCAACCATCAACTGCCAACCACTTCTCAGCTAGGAGTGGAAGCTCATGTGCCCCACCCCCATCCATCCATCTTTGGTATTAAGCTCACGTGCCCCACCCACATCCATCCATCTTTGGTAGGAAGCTCACGTGCCCCACCCACATCCATCCATCTTTGGTAGGAAGCTCACGTGCCCCACCCCTATCTATACATCTTTGGTGAGGTCCTGTACAGGAAACCCGAGGCTGCTTGTGAGTGCAGTCGTCTGGGAGACACTGTTTCTCCCTAGTCTCCCCATTCTCCAGCTCTTCCAATCTCTCTACCTTCTCTTCCTCAGTGTTCCCTGAGATGTGGGGAGTGGGGTAAAGAATGTGATATATTCTCACCTCTTTAGGCTGGATCCTCCTACAATAATTGATCACCTATTCAAGCCAATGATAGACAAGGCAGCCTTTCATAGAAATGGGAGAGAAGCAAGCAGTCATGTGTGCCTGTGAACTCCAAAGATAAACGTCCTGCTTCTGGGACAGCAGGATTCAAGACTAAGTCTTAGATGGGCAGAAGGATGAACTGACTGAGGTTCTTGATTCTAAAAACACCCCTTTTCCTCCAAGTAGATCCTCTCCTGAACTTCTTAAGGTTTGCCAAGGAGAGTGAGGGTCAGCGGACCATTTTTGTGTGTATCACCTAAATGGATTCCACTTACGGTGTTCTGCCTTGGTAGTGAATTGGGCATTAGGCATGACTCACTCAAGGAAGCATTGAACCAGTGTGGCAGTGCAGTAGGTCAATGTGTGCTTTTATGTGGTATGTGTATGCTCGTGTGTGTGTGTATGCTCACATGTGTGAGTGTGCTTGTGGAGGCGAGTCAATGTTGATCATCTTCACTCTCCACCTTACTTGCTTTTAGATAGAGTCTGGCACTTAACAATTTGGCTTGACTTGGTGACCAGCATGCTCCAGCATCCTCCTGTTTCTATGTCCCCAGGGCTGAGCTTGTACCACTGTGCCCAGCTTTTTCATGGATGTTTTTTAACACATGTACTTAATGTGACTAATTCCAAGCATGGGTCTGTTCTGTCAATTAAGGAGATTTTTTTTTCCTACAAGTCCCAAGTTTTCTGTTTATTTCTAGATACCATGTTACTAAGACTATTTTAAATGAGTTTTAATGGTTTAGCTATAGTCTGCTTAGAGGACATGGCATATTAAACGGGCTCATTTTATGAACAGGTCATTAGAAACATGGTTGGATTTTCTTGCTTAAAATTTCAAGGCTCCTTATACAGTCACTGTAGAAAGAATCAATGGCTCTAATAACTGCCCAAGTTTTCCACAAGTGGAAATATTAATAGTGTTGTCTTAAGTAACGATTATTATGAGAGTTCGTTGTAGGGGCACCCTTGAGAGGAGCCCCAAAGAAACAGAAGAGACAAGAGAGACTATGCTAGTCATGCATGGTCTCTGACCTGGTCTATGTCAGAGCCAGCCAACTAAAGAGCCCCCAGAGACAAGGGGCTTCCCTGTACATGGCTTATCACCCGGTCACTGGCCATGGCTGCCCTGGGAGCAAGGAGGGGTGTGGCATCCAGAAAATAAGGATCCAATTTGGTTAAGACTAATTATCTTACAGAAAAAAGAGAAAACAACAGAAGTCAGTGATTATTAGAACGAGGAGGCCACTAACAGGACCCCCCTGCTCCTCAGCACTCACCAGCAGGGCAGCAACCTGTGCTAAGCGTTTACTTAGATGCAGGAAGCCCCTGGTGGTGATACACCCATCGTGCTTAGACTAAATCATTTAATACTAGGAAACACTACCACACACCCAAGCTAGACCTTTCTGCTGAGCTCTTTCTGATCATTAGTTTAACTGTTTCATTACCTGTTCTGAATGCACCCCACTATTGTAGATATTACCCTAATCTTCAGTGGAAAAACGCACATATATATATATATATATATATATATATATATATATATAAACACAAAACATAAAATGTAAAAGCAAAGCTTAGTGCATGTGCACTGAATAAGTTGTGTTTTGTGTGTATGCGTGTGTGTGTGTGTGTGGTGGGTGGGTGGGGGTGAGAATGGCCAAACAGAGATTGAAGGGAATATCTAAAATCAAATATAAAGTCTGTGTGTTCTCAGAGTGGACAGAACATCAGGGGTACCTGTGGCCATTTACGTGAACAATTCTATTAGGGCT
The DNA here is from genome assembly GCA_004026605.1 of Ondatra zibethicus. Lineage (NCBI taxonomy): Eukaryota > Metazoa > Chordata > Mammalia > Rodentia > Cricetidae > Ondatra > Ondatra zibethicus. Next base: position 8,877 of record PVIU01023466.1, read on the forward strand.
ACACAACTTGTACACAAGAAAATATAAACATTTCTAATCCCTTACTGAAAACATATCAAATAGAAGCCTCCTTGAGCACCATTATGTTTCCTGAATACCATCCCTTTAAAGGTGTAAATCCTTGACCCACTACATAATGAGAACACAGGACAAAGGGTGGTAGCAATGCTGACCTCTGGCCATTTGTCCCTGTTCTGTGTCAGACAGCCTGTTCTCCATAGAAAGTTTTGAATACTGTTTTCTCATCTTTTTCATCATTACAGCATTTGACATCTGCACTCTCCTTCCTTCCTGCTCTGCCCCTTCATCTAATCCAAAATCTATTGAGATCTAAGTAAAATGTGTCTTCCAGTTCTGTGGCAAACACTTGTTACCTCTGAAATTTCATGTCACTTCTCACATCCTGGAGTCTGGTAAGTTCCTAGAAGACATGATCAGTTCTGATAAGATGCAGTACCCAATTCCGGGTGTCCTATCCAAGGGGACTGTTTGTCTCTGCTATCCACAACTTCACTGCTTCACTAACTTTAGAGGATGCAAACGCAGTGCAAGGCTCTGTCCGTCAGAGGCAGATTTTCTCCCACTGTTTTCCCATCTAGTCCCTTCTAAGAGAATCCTGTTGCTGCTGGACTTAGAATGTTAAGTGAAAGAAAGTAGAACGAGGGCTGGAAAGATAGTTCCACCATTAAGTACTTCCCTTCCAAGCGTTAGGACCTGAGTTCAGTCCCAAGGACCCATGTACAAAAGCCAGATGTGGGTACATGCTTTTTAGTCTCAGTGTTAGAGAGGTGAAGACAGGAGGATCCTTGGGATCTCTTGGTCAGATAACCCAGAGTACTTGGACACTAGGTTCCAGACCAGTGAGAGATTCTGACTCAATTATTAGTTAATTAAATTTAAAAAATAAGTTCAAAGCTGACCTGTGACCTCCACAAACATACAAGGTGTGGGTGGTGAGGGGAGGGGTGGAGACTCCATGGCAATCGCAGTAGGAGATTGCAGCTGTCACTAAGGACCTCCCCCTTCTCACAGCCTTGCTTCCCTGATGCCTGATGCTCCTTTGTCACTAGTGAATACATTTCAGTGTGCCTCTCTGGAGGATCCTTCAATCCCTGTAAAGGTAAATTCATTGAAAAGTTATTAAGACTTAGATCTCGGGCCCAATGTTCTTACTGTTGCTCTCAGAGTGTTTGAGAATGTGTGTGGCTGGTACTCAGTACCTGTCAGCTGAAAGAAGAAAGAATGAAATACTTTGAAAGCTGCGTCTCCTATTATTTTTCTGATATTTTATCTGCTGCCAGCAAGTATGGATTTAAAATGCCTCTCTGATTATGTCAGAGGCTGAGAACATGGCTTGGTTGATAAAGTGTATGTCATGCAAGTATGAGGACCTGTGTTCCAATTCCCAGCACGTATGTAAAAGGCTTGGCACAGATGCACGTACCTGTAACCCCAGGGCTGGGGAGGGACAGACAGGATGCTCCCAGGGTTTACTGGCCAGCTAGATTTTTAGAATTGATGAGTTCCAGGTTCAGTGAGAGACAGTACCTCCAAAAGTCAAGTGCAGAGAAATAGAGGATGACACTAAAATCAACCTCAACCTATCACACACGCACACATGTGCACACACACACACACACACACACACCTTCCAGCAGGAATAGATATGGATTAGACAGCAAAGAAGTTGTCTTTCCATGTCTCAGACATGGAAATATTGGCTATGACCAAACACTGTTTGTGGGATCATGTAGGCTTGCATGTCATCATTTTGAAGAGGCAAAATCCTTGGCCCACTGTGTAAAGAAAAACCAGTATAAGAGGAAGTCAGGAGGATCTAGCTATTACAGTGACTCCTGCTCTGCCACAGATAACGTGTTTTCTATGGAAATTTCTAGATACTATTTTCTGACCAATCGCAAGTCTGTTGAGGGCTAGCTAAAACCTATCTGCTGGTTCTTAGAGATCACTTTTTTCTCTGAATTGCCATGCCATTTCTCAGATAGCCTAGATTTTGATAAAATCCTTGAAAATATTTTCAGGTCTAATATGTATGCCCCTCATTACAGCAACTGCAAGGCCATAGTAGTGAGTGGGGCTGGAGATGTAGCTCAGTTGGCAGAATGCTCACTGGCTATGCATAGTATCCTGGGCTGGATCCCAAGCACTATATAAAATGAACATGGTAGCATACACCCGTAATTCTAGCACTTGGAAGGTGGAAGCAGGAAATTCCAGGTCATTCTCAGCTGTACATGGAGTTCAAAACCAGCCAGGACTACCTTAAACTCTACCTCAAAAGAAAGGTATAAGTGAATAGGGAAAAACAGTTTCCAAGCATACAAAGGAAAACTGAATTTTAGCACAAAAATATAGGAATATCCATGGGCTATGAGACCCCAACCAGTCCTAAAAGAAAACTGGTACCAGGGCCTGGCTGCCTCGTCTTCCATCTCTTCTCTGTTACATCTTTTAAGACAAATTTGCACAGTGCGCAAAGGTCCTCACAGGGAAACCCTTGGTGTGAGTCAAAACCACTCCTAAGAAAGGTGCTTTACTGTCCTATCTAACAGTGCGTGATGGGTTCATTCCTGTAACATGAAGGCCTGGTTGGTTTCTGTCCTCCCACCAGGTCCCACAGCCGGCAAGTCCCAAAGAAATTACACAGAGAGTCTATATTAATGATAAACTGATTGGCCCATTAGCTCAAACTTTGTATTAGCTCTTATCACTTATATTAACCCACTATTCTTATCTATATTAGCCGCATGGCTCGGTACCTTTTTCAGCAGGGCAGGTCACATCCTGCTACTTCGGTGGTCTGGTCAGGACTGGGGAAAGAGCTTCCTTCTTCCCAGAATGCTTCTGTTCTTCTGGCCCCACCTTTACTTCCTGTCTGGTTGTCCCACCTATACTTCCTGCCTGGCCAATCAGCATTTATTTAAAACATGATTGACAGAATACAGACAATTCTCCCGCACCACGTTCCCTGTTCTGTCTTGTCCACTTTTTAATGTGTGCTCACTGGGCTTAACTTTCAACTTTTTATCATGTTGTTACGGTTATTTGATAATTTCATATGTGTATATAATCATTCTTGCTACTCTCACACTCTGCCTTAACTGATGTCCCTGCCACCCATGTCACCAACACCCCCACCAGCTCCAGACCTTTTGTCATGGCCGTGTCCTTCTGTTTTGCTCTGTGACCCACTCACTTTAACCAGAGCTTCCTGCGTGTGGAAGGATCCACTAGAGCTTGGTGGACCACTCCAGGCTCTGCTGTGCGCTCTTTTGAAAGCAGACGTGATGGAATTTTGTATGGATTTTTGACTGAACTTTTCTTTTATTCTTTAATTGGATTTCTGTCTCTTGTGACGTATTTGGCTTTCCTGGGTCAGTCAGATGGCTCACAGAGCAAGAATCACTTGCCACAAAGCCTGGTACCCTGAGTTTGAACTCCAAGACTCACATGGTATTAGGAGAGAACCAATTCCAGAAAGCTTTCCTCCAACATCTACACACACACATACACATGCACGCACACACACACACACCACACACACACATACACACACACACACATGCACACAATAGATAGGTGGATCTGAAATTAAATAATTAACCAATTGAAAGTAATGAAATTTCTGGCTCTCCTACCTTATGTGCCTCTCATTGCCCCCCATGTGTGTGTCCACACATGTGTGCAAGTCCCATATGTAGCCTAAGAGTTCTTTTCTTTTAATGACCTCCTGTGTTTCAAAATATATGAATGTTCTTCTACTAATAATTATACCCATTCCTTATTGTACATTTCTCAAGTATAAAATTTAGCATTTTAATTAAAAGTGAAGTAAATGTGATATTATCCCAGTTATATTTACCAAACTCTTAATACTAATTTTACACCTACCAACAGTGTTTTCCAGTAGTGTTTGTTGTTTGTTTTTCAAGACAGGGTTTCTCTTTAGCTTTGGAGCCTGTCCTAGAACTCACTCTGTGGACCAGGCCAGCCTCAAACTCACAGAGATCTTCCTGCCACTGCCTCCCGAGTGTTGGGATTAAAAGCGTGTGCCACCACTGTAGGGTTGGGGGGTGAACCCAGGACCTTCTCTATGCTCAAGAGTTCCACCACTGAGTTACAGCTGCAAACCCATGTTTTGTTGTTAACTGCAGTGTTCCTCAATCCCTGCCCTGGCTGAGACTGAGCTTGCTGACTTCCTAACACTTGACACTTCCTAAGGTCACATCTTATACATTCGCGCTCTCAGGCATTTCCAGTTTAAATGGTTTCTCAATTCACCACCTGTTCTATTATCCTCAAAATTTTGTTTCATGATTGTTCAGGCTACATTTGGAGTAATATTTCAAAAAGGAAGCTAGAAATCAAATCCATGTGGGAGTCAGTATAAAGAGCCCCACATGCCTAGCTCAGAAATACTTGATGGATGGAACATATCCATGCAGGGTTCACTTAATGTCTGTCCCTCGTGTGTTCTTCCCACTATTTCTCTGTCTGCTGCTCTTCCCAAATCTACTAACATGCTCTCTCCCCATATGTTAGTCTAGATTAAAAAAAATCTGAAAACTTGGAGATTGTTGCTTTATGTAATTCAGTCAGTCCTGACCTCCTTTGCTTCTAATAAAGATTTTGATTATGAATTTTTATTCATTTGTTTGTTTGTTTGTTTATTTTGTTTCCCCAAATTCTGCTCCAGATTGTTGATAAATTTTGCCTCTGGCTCCTTTATTGTGATGCTTGGCTTTCCTGTGTTGTCAACCACAAGCAGACCCAGACCCTGTTTGTTGTTGGTTTTGACCTGTTTAATGGCCTGCAAGGTATATCTTGACTATGGCATAGTAGAAAGACGCGAAGGAGATCATCTTCGTAACATGGTCACTAAGAATCAGCAAGTGACTCGTGTGACAACATGCCACCCCAGAGAGTGGAAGTTGGTGTGTCCAGCTCTCTGTGGTGTCCCCAACTACAGTTACGCTTGTCACTTGTCCAGTGTGAACTGACTGTGTGATTCGAAGAATGGACAAATGGACAACCAATGAGGGACATTACTATCAGAATTAAGCTTGTCATTATTGTGCATCCCAGAGCAGTGCTCATAATCATGAAGCAGAAAGCAGAACTGTGGGTGATTGCAGTAGCCATTGTCTGAGCAGCCCTACCTTCAGGTCTGGGGACAAACTATGCAATGGCTTTATAAATCTAAGCAAGGAAAGTGAGAGGGAAAAATAGAAGTTATGTAGTAACTAGGAGGGAGAAGATGCTTTACCATGTGAAGACACAAATCTGAGAGCCTTCCTCCATAAGAGTCTTCCAGGAAGCAGACAGGAAGATGTCAACAGGACCTCAGTGGCCTCCCAAGATGAACAATCACACCTATGCAGGTGATCAGACGTGGGTGCTCTGAAGCCACATCACTGGAGAGAGATAGCTGAGCCCCATTTTTGGTATCCCATGGTATCCCATGAAGAGCTGTCAGAGTTGTGTTCCCTCCATGACACTGGTCACACTTGTATGTGTTTCTAAGTCTGCTTCCCCTGTCTGCATGCAAGCTGATATTCCATGTCTTGGAAATGGCCTTCAGTCCTGTCCTCTAACATCTCATGACGATTAAGGAGGAAGGTGGCCTGAGGAGATGGCAAGGATGAAGACCTGAGTTCAATCCCCATAACCCAAGTAATACAGCCAGTGTGGCAGTGTACGACCACAATCCCAGTGTCAGGGAAGCCTGGGACTCAGTGGCCAGTTAGGCTAGCCAAACTTGCACACTCTAGACCATCTGTCTCAGAAACAAGGCAGACAGTGCGCTGAAGAATGAAATAAGAGGCTGTCCTCCAGCCCACATACGGGGGAGAGGGAGGGAGAGAGAAAGGGAGGGAGAGAGAGAAAGGGAGAGAGAAAGGAAGAAAGAGGGAAGGAGGGAGGGAGAGAGAGGAGGGAGAGAGAGGGAGGGAGGGAGAGAGAAGGGAGTGAGTGAGAGGGGGGAGGGGGAGAGAGAAAGAGGGAGGGAGAGAGAGAAAGAGGGAGGGAGAGAGAGAAAGAGGGAGGGAGAGAGAAAGGGAAAGAGAAAGAGGGAGGGAGGGAGAGAGAGAGGAGGGAGAGAGAAAGGGAGGGAGAGAGAGAAAGGGAGGGAGAGAGAGAAAGGGAGAGAGAGAAAGGGAGGGAGAGGGAGAAAGGGAGGGAGAAAGGAAGAAAGAGGGAGGGAGGGAGAGAGAGAAGAGAGAGAGAGGGAGGGAGGTCCTCCAGCCCACATACGGGGGGGAGGGAGGGAGAGAGAAGGGAGGGAGGGAGGGAGGGAATATGGGATATAAAAGACAGGGGCCTTCACAGGCATTCACAACTCTTCTTGGGAAAGCACAAACCTCCAACTTGCCAGACGCTGCTGTTATCTTACCCATGTAAGAAAGATGTGGCCCTCCATTCCTGCAAACTGTTTTCTTTACAAGCAATTAATTGGCTGGAGTTTTAAGTGGCCATGTTTGGGAGTTGAAAGCAGACGCGATCGATATGATGTGCAGGAAAGAAACTGTCTCCTCACACATTGTAGATCGTGATGCCCCGGGTGCCTTGGGGGCTGCTGGAGCCACAGCGCAGAGGTGATCATCAAGAGAGTAATGACATTCTGCCCCAGAGAAGGTTTGGATTTAGAGGTCACAACTTAGCTGAAATAAGGAATGCTTAGGAAGAAGGCTTCAGTGCATAAATAATCAACCAGAGCGAGGAGGGTGTACAGTCATTCAGGACAAGCTTTGATTACATGTGGAATAGTTTACACCCGCCCTCCCGACACAACACCCCCAAACTGCAGCATGTGTATCTGGAATACACCTTCTCTCCTACAGTCTTTCATTCTCATTTCTTTTTATTCTATCCGGAATGTCCAGGGCAGAAGGAAAGGAGACCAGGTCAGTCAAAGTAGAGCTGGAAAAGAAGGGATGGGGAGAGAAGGCAGGCACAGCCATAGTGGTACTGGAAGGATTTGCCAGCTACCAGCATGGCAGAGCCTTCACACCTGGCCTCTACTTCCTGCCAGAGTTCAGATGAAGCCATGATGAGTGTCAAGAGTCTGTTTGCTTCTGACGTATGAATCATTCCAGATTGAGGCTGATACAGGAACAGGGCATCACCTCCAGCTTACCATACTGGGGAACCCTGTTGGAGAAAATGTCCTGCACAGCCATTCAGTTGCCATAGCAGGCATTGCTCCACTGACCTACTTTAGGATGGTCCCTACGGTTAGGCGACAACAATAGACATGACATCATAAATGACAGAATTAGGTCAGTAGTATAAAATAGAGCAGGCAAGTCCACATATTGGGGCTTGAAGCCTCCTGAGGTCATGGGTGGGGAGAAGAGATCCCACAACTAATCCTATTGAAGTATATTCACTATCATTTATTAAACACTACCCAGCCACTCAGCCATAGCAACAGAGTGCAGGTCGTGCCAGGAAAGAAAATACAGATGCCAATGGCTCCTCCCATGCTGTCTCAGCAGCATGACAGTGCACAAGTACAGGATGACACCTAGAGTCACATGTGCATGTTCATATATACCACATGGATGCATACACACACACACTTCCACTTTCAGTCAGGGAAATGCGTTCTGTGTGTATGTGTGTGTGTGTGCATGTACATGCATGTGTAGGGCAGAGGTAAATTGCAGGTGGCATTGCTCAGGTGATGTTTACTGTGTGGTTTTTTGTTACATTTATTATTTGTGTGGGTGTGTGGCCCACATACACACACACATGCAGGCCAGGGCACATGTGTGTATGTCAGAAGACATTTCAGGAATCAGCTTTCTCTTCTGCCACGTGGCATCTGGGTACAGAACTCAGGTGGAGCTAGCTCATCAGGCACCTTTCCCTGATGAGCCCTCTCTCTGGCCCAGCCACCTTGTGCCTTTGAATCTGGATCTCTCACTGGGACCTAGGGCTCACTAATTGGGCTAGGCTGACTGGTCAGCAAGCCCCAGGGATCCCCTTATCTCTTCCCCCTCAGTGCTGGCATTACAAGTGCTGGCCACCCTTGCCTGGCTTTCTATGTGGGTGCTGGGGGTTGAGTTCAGGTTCTCTTGATCACACTTTACCAACTCAGGATTTATTTTTTTAGTCCTGTGAACTGTTTCATAGCTTTCTACGTCACATCTCTGTCTGTGTCCCCTGCTTCACGCTTGATTAGCTCTCAGAAGCAAGCTAACATCACATTACCACTCTTCTCGGGGATGCTAACCCGACGTTGGTAGCTAAAGAATTGACCTCATGCTCTTGAGTTTGACTTGCTTGTTCCAAAACCTCCACTGACTAACAAAGGTGGAATAAGGACTCTGCCCCATCAGACTGATGAAAAGCAGAACCTCGCTCATGACTGATGCCCACAGTCAGGTTAGAAATGGTGAACGATGCCTGGGAAAATTGGTTTGTGGGCTATGAAACTGAAAAGCCTGTCCATTATTAAATCTCTACACCAAGCATATGGCACACATCTGTCCTTACAGCTACGCGGAAGAGCTGAGGCAGGAAGATCTCAAATTTGAAATAAGCCTAGGAAACAGTAATTCACTGTCTCATAGCAAAACTGTCACAGAGGATAAGATGTAACTTAATGGCAGGACATTTGCCTGGCATGTGTAAGGCTCTGGGTACCACCTCCAGCACTGTAAAATTAAAACTAAAAATAAACAATAGCTTCATGTGCAAAAAGAGGGTTGATATTAATCATGCACCCAATTTCTCTAAAAAGCTTCTTGGAAGGTAAAGACTGGCCTTCTTATTCTTTGGAAGCCTAAATAAACAGAATTTCTCCAACCGCAAGCTCTAAGAACAAGACTGAAAGAAGCAAATGGTGGTAGGATGTGGCTTTTGGAGAAGGGGGACAGAAATCAGCAGCAGAGAGTGTCAATACCAGGGTCAAGCCGTCAGGTCCAAATGTTCCCCAGATGAGCAGGAGAAAGTGGTCGTTCAGAAGACACCTCCTCTGGAAGCTTAAGCCAAACACACATCCCAGAAGAAAAACTGACTAGCCATGTTTCACTCTATGAACTGATGGCCCCAGGGGCAAAGGCTGTGGACTCCAAACCCAGGGGGCCCTGCGCCAACCCAGCTCTCATCGCTCTTTTTAAAGCCAAGTGTGGGTGAGGGGTGGAGGAAAGGAGAGTTTTTCCACTAGTCGTCAGGAACTGAAATAGGAAAGATCAACAGAGGCGTTTATAAACAATGAATGCCATTAATTTTTTTTAAGCCGGGATAGAGTTGGAGACGACGTTCTATAGAGAAGAGTGGAGGACGTAGGCAGGGAGAGATGGCCAAGGGGTCTTTTCAGCCTTACTAGAAGTTTTCTGCTTGATTAATGGCATTTCAGACTTGCTGAGGATTCTGGGGGATGGCTCCATGATTAAAGTGTTGGCTGTATAAGCAGTAAGCAAGGATGGAGTTAGGATCGAGCCCCAGCACCTACGTAAAGATAGTAGATGTGGCAGGCATCCCACATGTAATACCGCCACTTGGAAGGCAGGGACAAGGGATGCTCAGAGCGAGCTGGCTAGTTTAGGCCAGCCCTATTGGTGAGCTCTGGGTTCAATTGAGAGACCATGCAAATAAAGTGCAGAGAAACTGAAGACTCCTACATCAGCCTTGGGCCCTATACTTCTCTTTACTGGAAAACTTGGCCCTAACTTGTAAGTCGAGCTGAGAGTAGCAGAGGAGAGGGGAAGGTTATTTTTAATCAGTTTTAACTGAGCCCCGTGACTAGATTCAGCTGAGATAGCAAACTCATTCCTTTTTCTTTCCTCTTAACAGAAACCTCTTGATGGACCCATAGGGTTTCGAGCTGTCTAAAACACTACGCTCTCACTGCTCAGCTCAAGATCCTTCTAGTGCAGAAGATAGGGAGAACAGTGAAAAGTCTCGGGCTCCTTTCGGGAAGGGTGAGAAAGAGCAGGTCACTGAACTGAGCCGGGTCTGCTTAACATCAGCATAGGGTGCCGGAAGACCGTCAAACCAGGAGGCGTTCACTAGGGCACTGAGAATCCAAATCCTCCGTGTGCACAGCCAGCACTTTCGCCACCGCCCATCTCTCCAGACTTCATCATTCTTCCCTAGGCTGCCCCCTTCCCAGCCTTGCCCAACAACGGGAGCACCCAAACCCAAACTGCCACAGCAGCTCCTCTTGTTTCGACATGATCTTACTTTTCTAATTCCTCAAAAATAACACTTCCCTTCAAATACATGTCCAGCTTTGTTTCTTATTACAAGGGAAAATGTGCTCACTATGGAAAATGAGGGGATACAAATAAGCAAAAACAAAAACTGAAAGGTTTCTAAGTCCACACCCACATGCAGTAATGCCTGGTGCCTATGTCAGCCTTTTAATGCACACGCCTGTTTTAAATGCGTATTCTAAAGATTGGGGGCCTTTTTGCTCTGAGGGGACACTTTTTCCATTATATTGTGAACATCACATTAGCCATTAAAATTCTCCCACTGGCCAAAACTCTAGTTTGTTCATGGATGTACCCAACTTTAACTACTATTCAAGTTTGCAATATTTTGGGTTTTTTTTTTTACATATCTCATTGTTACTAGAAAAGCTGAAGAGAGCTTTTGTTGCTAATTCTTTGCACATATATTTATTTTCCTAACACCCAGTCCTGGAATTGATAATTCTGTAAGTTTCTGATGTTTAGAACAAAGCCTGATACCAAGGAAACACTTGTCCCAAGTTTACCTAACAACAAGCGATGCCATTTCCCTCTCCCAGCTGCTACGCGTGAGAGTGATTGTCCTGCCATATGAGCCCAATGGCTGGTTTGTTAGGATTTTTCTTTTGAATTTCTACTTATTTGGAAGAGGGAAACAATAGAGAACTTTATATCCTTTCCTTTCCCCTAACTATTTGGTTACTAAGTCTACCATCTTTTTTTTTTTTTTTTTTTTTTTTTTTTTGGCTTTTCAAGACAGGGTTTCTCTGTAGTTTTGGAGCCTGTCCTGGACCTAGCTCTGGTAGACCAGGCTGCCCTCAAACTCCCAGAGATCCGCTTGCCTCTGCCTCCCAAGTGCTGGGATTATAGGCGTGCACCATCACTGCCGGGTAATTCTGTCATCTATTAAATGTTTAATTTTCAAATCAATTTATTTTGCTAGTTGTAAGTTCATATCTTTGGATAATGCTGTAGGCCTTTGGCTCTTCACCTTTATTCCTTCAACTTAAAGGAACAGTTCATAAATCCTATGTAATAACATTTATATCAACCTCTTTCTGCATAGTGTATGTGAATGTGTTATTGTTTTGAGACAAAATCTCGTTTAACAAAGGCCAGCCATTCAGTGTAGCCAGGGATGACCTTGAACCCCTGATCCTCTTGTGTCCACCTTTCAATTGTGGTACTGTAGACATGAGCTACCACCCAGACCCTCATGCGCACTAGACATGCTCTACCCACTGAACCAGCCCCCAACCATTATGACTATACTTTATGTGATCAATTTTAATCAATATTTTGGTATATTGCTTATCATGAAACTGTGCTTAGAGTCACTATTATTATTAAAAATAAATAAGTTAGTACTTAAATTTTCTTTGGATTATTTATTAGTTTCAACTCTTAGTTTCTTGCCCCATACAAACTTTATTACTGAACTCCTTCTAAATAAGCACCTGTTGCTTTTACCAGAAAGGAAGCAGATGCCGTGCCAGCATTTGTGTCTAATTCTCTTCTCACTGCTGCTGGGAGAAGTCATCTTCAACAAGCCCTGAATTATTTCTCCTTCCTTCCCCCTTCCTTCTCTCAAGAACTGAATTCTTCAAGATATTATTTGGCTCTTTCAATCCACGTTATTGGTTATGTCACTCATTTGTCCCAGTATCAGCCATGTCCTGGCTTACTCACTACTGTACTTTGTTATAATAGATTGTTTTTCATTTTGCAGTTCTTGGGCACACACTCTTCAAGATTTGCCTTGTTTTAATCAGTTTTTACTTAATATACAAAGTAATGAGTTTTGTAGTGACATTTGTTTACGTCTATATCATTATACACAGTTTTCATCCCTTCTTTTCGTCACCTTGTCCACTTCTCTCTCTACTTTGTGTCACACATATTTCCTAATTCCATCCTGCTGTCCCTTTTCCACTCTTGACATCCCTTCCTCCCTCTTCTAGTCTACTTTCATTCATAGGTGGGTAGATGATAGTCGATGGATAGGTGCTTAGATACATAGACAAATGATGGCAGATAGATAGATAGATAGATAGATAGATAGATAGATAGATAGATAGATGATAGATAGATAGATAGATAGATAGATAGATAGATAGATAGATAGATAGATTCTGTACATGAGAGAAAACCTACAGTATTGTCTACTCTGGCTTATTTCTGTAATGACCTCCACTCCTATCCATTTTCCTGTTGTTCCCATTAAAAGGTTTGACTATGCAACTATTCCCTGGTAGAAGCCAAGATGCCCAGGTTCCCGCAGCAGTTATTTCTAGAAGGACCTGCTTTCTTCTTGGTAAATACAGGACTGCCCCCAAACCGTGGTTTGTCAATGCCACATTAAATACCACAAAAGTTTTCTCATGCTACTAGAAATATCATAATTATCACTGGAAGTTCATGTGGGAGAGAGCCCTCCAGGGTAAGGGGAGGAGAATGATTCTGTCACTTTCCCTCCTCAGGGCTCTAGACAAGGCCAAGACCCAGTGTCCTGTCCACTGAAGCTTCTCTCATCCCCACATCTCCATAGTGGACACCATGGCAGCAAGCTGTCATTCAGTGTCCTCAGGACATTCCTGCTGCGTTCCCATGGCTTCTCCCGTTCTGGCCTGATCTAAGTATGATCTAAGTTCCACACCTGAGTGGCCCATTTTCTGTCCTGTGAATGAATACATATGTGTTTATCTTGAATTGATTTTTGATTTGTTTGGTTTTTTTTTTCTCCTTAGTGGCTTTTCCGTCTTTGATGGTCTTGGGTGTAGCCCTCTGATGCAGTTCCTTGGAACACTCTAGAAGGCCCAACTCATGACATCTACATAATCCTCGTGTGTAACTTGGCCAGGACTCTTGAAAACTTTTAGCAAGATGATTTGCAGCAAGTAGATAAGAGGTTTTTCAACAATGGACTTTTTCCCTGAGTATTTAATAAATGCTCGTGTAGAAACTTAAATATTACCCAAATAAAAATATTAAATGCTTGATAAGTGCAATTCACTTCCCTGTGGAGTGAATTCTTCTATAAACAATGTATTTCATTAGTGTTTTATAACATATTCATGTGAAAATGTACTTAAGACTAGCTGTTTTTAAAGAAGGGCCTTCTTTTTTAAAGATTTTGTTTTGTGTATATGAGCCTGTATGTATGTATGTATGTAAACCACCTGCATACCTGGTGCCCACAGAGGCTAGAAGGCACCACTTGGGTGCTGTGGACTGATCTGGGTTCTCTGCGAGAGCAATAAGTATTCTAAATGGCTGAGCCATCCCTCCAACCCCTCAAGACTAACATCCACACAGCGAGGACCACTGTGCCTGCTTGTAACTCTAAAGGAGAGGTTTGGAGCGATGCACACAGAAAGACTGACACACGCAGACTTACGCTAAAGCATGTCCAGTTCTTGAGTTTGCTGTAGCTAGCTCAGACTTGAGGAATCTGAAGTATGACCCCAGAGTAAGTCGCTGCTCAGGAGGTGAAGATCTGCTTCTCTAAGCACCATGTATCAGCAACTCAGAGCTGAGTGCTTTGTCCAAGGTTTCAGAGCACAGGACGGCTGTAGGAACCTTTTAAGAGTCTATGCCCAGCTTTTCCATTCTGCCACGCTGTCTTCATAAATTACACGTGTATATACATGCACACACACCCAGATAGTATGTGTAGAGGGCATAATAATTTGTTAAGCAATCATTTTATTTTTGTATTTCATCATCTTACAACCCTAGTTTTATATGAATCAACCAAAATCTTTGGAGCTGGCTCAGTGGGAAAGAATGAAGCCCTGAATTCAAATCCCCAGTACCACAAAACAACCAGGGTTGTTGGCATTTGCAGCATTGCCTGGTTGTGGCAGAGACAAGAAAATCCTCCAAGCTTGCTGGAGAGCCAGGCTAGCAGAAGCAGCAAGCCACAGGCTCAGTGAGAGCCCTGTCTCAAGAAAATAAAGCAGAAGGAGATTAAGGAAGACATTTGCCATTCTGCTCTGTTTCCCGTGTATGCAGTGGGCACACACACCAACACACTCACAAATAGGCACCCCCCACACGCACACATCAGACTACACACAAACACATATACACCAAAAAAAGAATAAATAACCAATATTAGAATATGATTTTGACTAAAGGAGAAATATCCTTTATCATTTTAAAAGATGAAGTAGCAAGTCCCTGAATAGATGCATAGTGTACCCGGGAACAGCAATGCAGACAATGGCTAACACTCTTGCAGCCTTGACTGGCAATGTTCCTGACTGTCAGCAATTGTCATAGTAAGGCCGCTTGTGTGGCCCTGGCTGCTCAGCCCTGAAAAAAAACACACAGAAACTGTATTAATTAAATCACTGCTTGGCCCAATAGCTCTAGTTTCTTATTGGCTAACTCTTACATCTTAATTTAACCCATTTCTAGTAATCTGTGTATTGCCACGTGGCTGTGGCTTACCGGGTAAAGTTCTGGCCTCTATTTCCAGTGGGGCTACATGGCTTCTCCCTAGCTCCTCCTTCTTTCTCCCAGCATTCAGCTTAGTTTTCCCTGCCTACCTAAGTCCTGCCCTATCAACAGGCCAAGGCAGTTTCTTTATTCACCAGTGGTATTCATAGCGTACAAAGGGGAATCACGCATCAAGCAATCACCCACTTAGAGGGTTTAGCATGCATAGTGGGAAGAATTCTCTGTGTATTTTACCTCCACGTTGCATGTTTTCTAAGGCTTGCACTGAGCTGCAGGCCAGTACAACCCTGATACTTGTCAGCCCAGGGAGATTTTTAAGACTTTTTATTTTTATGTAGATGCATGTGTGCATTTGTGCCTATGTGTATCTATGCCACATGTGCGTCAGTGCCCAGTGAGGCCAAAAGAGAGTGTCAGAACGCCTGGGACTGGAGTTCCAATCTGTTAAGAGCCATCAGACCAGGGTGCTGGGAACTGAACTTGGGTTGTCTCCAGCTCCTGGGAGTTTATTCTTATGTCCTCAACCAGGAATAGGACCAGAATATCTCCTCTGAGGAAAATGTTGTAATAGTTCACTTGCAGCCCCAGAATCATCTCAGGAAATTTTAAAACCCTAGATATTCTTGCTATTTCTCACCGAGCCCATTCTTATTGAACATACTTGTCTTTTAATTTTCTCATCCTAAGAAACAATCAGACTTTGGGGGCAGTGGGGTGGGTCATGGCTATCTTCCTAGTATTGCTCTTTCAATTTCAGTTAAGGAAATATGGGCAGATGAGGGTTGAGATCTGTTGATTCACAAAAGGCTAGCAGAAGGCTACCAAGAAAGGAAGAGAGCTAAGTTTCACAGCAGGGTAGGCTGGACCCTCATCCTCTTTCCTTTCCCAACCAGGGTCCTGCTCCCAGGCCTTAGTTCTATAGAAAGGGGAGATGGCTATCTCTGCCTCAGAGGACCACTGAGATAATAGGAAGAGTGCACCAGATTGCCTCTGGTCTTGGAAGCTAAGCAGGGTTGGGCCTGGCTAGTGCTTGGATGGGAGACCACAGAAGGCCTAGAAAGCTCCCCAGCCAGCGCGTCACATACTCAGCCTTTTTCATTCTTCCCAGTGAAGCTGCCATCTGTCTATCCCCGCCTCCTTGGTTAAAATAACAGTTTACATACAAACCACAAGGGTCACTTATTAATCAAATGAAGAAATCTGAAAGGAATTATTCCTCCCCGTAGCTCAATTATTTTTAATTCTTTCTTACAGCACCAAGGTAAGAATTCAGGTTCCTGACTTCTAGTATAATGCTCTTCCTCTCAGACGTGCCCATGTGTGTATATGTACTCACTGACAAACTAAGACCGTTTCTTTCAAGTTGCCCTTTGTCCTTGTCCCAAGAGACAGAATCATGCTCCATGGCTTCATTTGGCTTGTGTGACCTTAGGATCTTAGAAATAGTCTCCATATCCTCATATCAAAGAGAATTGGCATGTCAGTATAGTGGAAATGTGAGCCATATCCTGTATGTGTTGGTTAGTAATTACAATATGTAAACATGTGTGTCTGTGTGTGTGTGTGTGGTGTGTGTGTGTATACATATACACACATATACATATATCCCCACACGTAGCAATTTCAGTTACCCATAATCACCTATAGTCTGAAATTCTTAAATGGAAAATTCTATAAGTAGCTAAGTCATAGGCTTTAATTGTAGGCTCTTCTGACCAGTGTGGTAGAATGCCACACTGCCCTGCTCGGGAACAGCATGCCCTCATCTAATGGGCTCTAACTGTATAAGTTACCTGCCTGGTCATCACACAGCAGCCATTTGGTTATCAGACCAGCTCTGTCACAGGGCCCATGTTGCTCATTCCACTTGACCTCCTTCCTCCTAAAGGCTCCTGCTACCTCCCATCACAAGACGACAGTAAGTACAATTCATGAGGTGTTTTCAAAAAGGGAAGAGACAGGAAGGTTTTGTAGTCACATAAATTTCATTATGGTATAATGTCATAACTTGCCTTTTTATTGTTAGCTGTGGTATAAATTAACCTTATCATACAAAAGAATAGGAATAAACGCAGTATATTTAGAATTCAGTACTACCCATGGTTTCAGGCATAAAGTGGGAACCATAACCCTGACAGATACGGGTGAACTGCTATATTTATAGATGTTCATGTTTATATATAGGGTTATACATTCTTGAAGTATGTTTCCCAAGCAGCTGGGTATTGTGGCACACGCCTGTAACTCAAGCACTAAGGGAGCTGATGTAGAAAGGTTGTGGTAGCCTGGCTTACGTCGCATTCTTGAGTCTTGTCTCAGAAGAAAAAACTGTTTTCCCAAAATCATAGTTTAAAAGCATTTTTTGATGTGATTTACATTAATTTTCATCAAATGATCTATAGTCATTAATTCTATAATGGGACAAACTTGAAGCAATCTAAATATTTATATGATTAACTTTTAGCCATTTTTTGTTGCTAATTCAAATACTGCAGTATGGCTAGATTTCTTTCCTTTCACAGATGGTTCTCCCCACCCCCCATACTATTTCTGTAATTAAGGACTCTCAGTTGTTAAGTCTTACTTTAACTCTGACATTATATGGAACTTTCCCAAGGGTTAAGCAATGTCTCAGTGCCGACATCCTTACAAAATTGATCTAGCCAGTCTAAGTGTGGTGGTACCTGTGCCCTCAAAACTCAGGAGGAAAGTCAAAAAGATCATACATAGTTAATTCAAGGCCAGGCTGTGCTATATAGCCAGGCTTGGTCTCAAAAGAGAAAAAGCAAAAGCAAAAAAAAAAAAAAAAGCCGAGAGCTGGGGATATAGCTTACTTACTAGTAAAGCCCTTGTCAATCATGTGCAAAGCCATAAATTTAATCTCCAGTACCACAAAAAGAAAAAGAAAAATTAAACAGTATGTCCAACTGTTTAAAATACATACCTAATAATTTTCATTAATAGCATGGCATTCTAATCCAGTAGATGTAGCTACCAGCAGGGAGGGGGAAAAATCAATCTTTGCATATAGGTCTTATTCTCTCTCTCTCTGAGTAGGGGTGAGGGGCTGTTCTTTGAGTTGGAACACATGTGGCAGTCAAAGGACCAGATTGTTGGTCCACATATTTCACCTTGTTTGTGAAAGGGTCTCTTGTTGTTGGCCACTGTGTCTTCTGGACCAGGTGACCCACCAGCTTGCAGGGATCCCATCTCTCTCCTATCTCCCCGTCAGAATGCTGGGGTTTCAGACGTGTGCTATGGGAAAGAGGCAAATGAGACTTACATGGATTCTGAGGATCCATACTCAGGTCCTCACTCTTACACGGGAACCCCAAGACATTTCCTCAGCCCTGAGGTAAGAGCTTTTAGGTGTTTTCCCCTAGCGTTTATGTGTAGACTTCCTTACACTCTAGACTTCAGCATTTAGTTCTGAATGGATGGCTCAGTAACACGCCCCCCCCGTGTTAAGTAATACAAGATCATGAAACAGCCTGTTATATAGACCCTAATCAGTATTGTACTGGCCTTAACCTGCTCTATTTAAAGTTATGTCTGACATTTTAAATAGTTACCATTTTTAACTCCAAAGACTGTCTTAGTTTATG
Organism: Ondatra zibethicus; assembly: GCA_004026605.1. NCBI lineage: Eukaryota > Metazoa > Chordata > Mammalia > Rodentia > Cricetidae > Ondatra > Ondatra zibethicus. Next base: position 27,169 of record PVIU01023466.1, read on the forward strand.
CTAAAACTTCAGAACTCCAAGGAATAACTGAGAGTTAAGTAATAAGGTGACCACATTAGTTGCCTTCAGTTCCATATGTCATGAGACCCTCAGGCCATGGGGCTACCTGGGTCTTGTTTCCAGAGACTCTGTCTCTTTTTTTTTTTTTTTGCTTTTTAACACTGTGTGTGTGTGTGTGTGTGTGTGTGTGTGTGTGTGTGTGT
>PVIU01023467.1:0-27369 GCA_004026605.1 Ondatra zibethicus
GAGGGTTGCCAGCTCCTCTCTGCTCGGCTCCGTGGGACAAAGGAGGCCCCCTAGCAGGGGACTCGCCCTTCCCCCAAGGCCTCAGCCCGGGTGGGCCGAGCTCAGGTGCAGCCGGGACAGGGTCCAGATGAATCCGCGGAAGCTGGTTGGGCGAGGATCCCGGTCCCAAAAGCAGGCCTACTGAGGGTTGCCAGCTCCTGAGAAAATTTTAACAGAGGCATTCTAAGAGACTGGATCACTTGGGCTACTTGTCTATTTGTGTCTGGTCCTTGTTTTCTTAAAAGACACAATCTTTTAACACATGTTTGGAATATGTAGTGTGCATAAATCAGCTAAAAGATGACTTCCTGTTTTATGTTTCAGCAGGTTAAATGCATCTGTAAACTTTATAAGTCTGTTTGGACTGCATAACCAAACTATAATATGAATCTCTACACATACCAGATGAAAGTATGATATTTAATAATAAGTCATGAGAATTCTGTAGCCAACAATATTTATTACATCTTTTTCAGTCTCAGAGCTGCTCTCATGTAAAGGGATCAGCATATATGTCACCTGTCTGTAGTCTTTCCTGGCTTCCTCCATCACGTCTGCTTCCAAGATTCTCAGGAGGTCTCCTCCAATCAAATTGGGTCTTCATTAATTTTGAAGAGAATCATAACTTTTTGTTTTCTGTGGAAGTAAAGGCACATCTCCCCTAACACAACACACTTCCTGACTTCCATTCTGAAGCCAAGACACCTCTAAAGTAAATAGGGTGGTTTGATTCAGCCGTCCCTTTCATAATTCAATGTCTCTCAGCAGTTGCCATTTGCTCACCAGCATTCAAAAACTTCAAAGTCACCAAATCATTATATAAGATTCAGTTGCCCTGTGTATTTCCCATCCTTTTTCCTTTATATTACCTTACTCTGTCTTTAAAGAGTTTACTATTATTTTTAAACTATTTTTTCTCTATGACTGTTTACACACATTTCTTTTACTGTGTCTGTTAAAATGTTTTCTTTGTCTGGACCATTTGACTGCATGCCTGGAACCTTCTCTAACTGTGTGAGCCAATGTGCAATCCCACTGCACAGCTACACACATGGCATTGGCCTGAAGGCAGCCACCAGGAGCTACATCTCTGCTTGCACTGTCCGGCCTGAGAGACTTTGGGCTCAGAAGTAGTGTCTGGCTCTATGTTTGTGAATTGGGAATTTAAAAAAAAAGAAAACCTTTCTAAGGTCCTGTATGTAAATATGAGTCCCCACATGGAACCCCCTATGTAATGGTTCTTTCTCGTTGGGACCACCAGTCCACAAATAATGATAAAGAGACCTATTATTAATTATGAAAACTCAGCCTTAGTTTAGGCTTATTTCTACCTATTTCTTATAACTTCAATTAATCCATATCTTTTTAAATCTGAATTCTTTTACATGGCTTAGTTACCTTTACTCTATATTGCCCATTCTGCTTCCTTAAAGTCTGGTTGGTGACTCTGCCTTCTTCATCCCAGCATTGTTTCTCTGCCCAGAAGTCCTGTCTCTCTCTCCTGTCTAACTATTGTCCATTCAGCCTTTTGTTACACCTTTCTCTGCAGTATGTCTCCACAGTGTACAAGTACCTCACAGCGCACGCGCCCGCACACCCCCCCACGGATAGATAGATAGATAGATAGATAGATAGATAGATAGATAGATAGATAGATAGATAGATGATAGATAGATAGCCAACATTTTAAAGCTTCTGGCTAGCTAGGTAGCTAATGTGATGAAAAGACAAGAGCATCAGACATGCTCAGAAAATAAGTAGAACTTAAAACATTATGATGTATGATATAAAAACATGCCTCCATTACTTCATGATTTTGTTGATGGGAAACAAAATCTTAAGACTGGGCTTTATAAAATTACCAGAACAGAATATATAGTACCATTATGGGAGGAATCTTATTTTCCACAGAACATATCATGAAATCTTAACATTCTAGAAACTGGAGAAAATGTCTTTGGGGGTTGAACAAAGTGATGACAAGAATATCCAGGTTCTTTTGTTCCAGTATGAAGAGTCTCTATAACAAAAGGAAACTGGGGCATAGAATACAATAAGAGGACTCATGGAGAAAAGATGACCACACAGTGGAAGGTTATCTACATATTACAAAAGGCTTTAAGAATTACTGTAAACATTAAAAGCTAGAACTTGAGAAAAATATTTTATGTAGAATCTCAGAATGAATTTAGACCTGGTGACGTCTGGACTTTGTATTTTAAACCACACAGTTTGTGGCATTTTGTTATAGTATCCCTGGAAGCTGACGTAAGCTCTGCCAGCCTCACCACCTATGTGATGACTTTAATGGTCTCTGTACTTCTACTGTGCCTCTCTACATATCACAGGGAGCCTTGCATCCATTGGATTTCAGATGTGTTTTTCATTTGTATAAACATCGAGTTAGGGGATAAGAATGTGTATTGTGTATAAACAAAGAAAAGTATAGTGGAGTAGATATAATTACTTCCAATAGACATAAGGTTTTAGACAATTGTGAAACTTTGAGCATTCTGTACTTAACATTAATGCTAGATCTAAAAACTGAAACTTGCTGTTCTTGACCAAGTGAAGGCCATGTTCTAATCCTAAGATAACCTATTATTGCAGTAACTATACTAACAAATCTAAGGAGAAAATGGCATAATTATGTCAGTATGGACAACAACAACAAAAGCCCTTGGTCTTGGTATCTGACTGCTTTCCCCAGCTACAATGGTCCTCATAGTTGGTAGATTACTTTTGTATTGTAGTTATTCCAATCATAACCACTAAGGGGCTCTGCTTCACTTGTTTATCCTCTTGGCCCTGTTAATAGGTTTTTGTGTTCCTGAAGGTCAGTAGTTTACCAGAAAATGTTTGACAGATGGAATTTCAACTGTAATTTAGCATGTGGATGAATTATATTTTCTTACATTAGCAGTACTACATATATTATATAATTTTAAGAGAGATCCTCCCCAAAAGAAAAAAAAATAGCAAATGAATAGTTAGAGAAAATGTGGCATATATACACAATGGAGTTCTGTTAAGCAATAAAAGAGAATGAAATTATGGCAAACAAATGGCATGAAAATAATGAGAATCTAATAGAAGAAGGGAGACTTTGGGGTGGAGAAAGGGGGATGGATGTGCAAGAGAAGGGTGTGGATATAAATCTGAGTATATGATGCATGTAAGAGTTGTCTTTATGAAATTCATACTATGTGTGATGGTTATGTTCCAATAAATATATAAATAAATAAATACCAAACACCAAATCATCAGTTATTGGCCAATTTCACTTAATGAGATAATACTGCAATTCTAGAAGCTTACTTTCTTAGTTACCTGTGATGTTCAAAATGGGAAGTTCACAAACACAGAATAGTTTATTATTTAGCCTACATTTTAACATTTAACTCATTATTATTTCAGTTCTATACAATTGAAAGATATAGACTAACTTTGATATGTAGCATTTGCTCTTTCTACTGGGGGATGTTACATTCTGGGCATGTCAAGATCTTTTTGGCATGCCCCACTGAACAGTGAATTGGAAAGTGCAGTGTTTTCACCATATAGAGACAAGACAAATGAAAATTTCTAAGATTCAAATGTAGTAAAACAGAAAACAATGATGCCGAAGCTTTTGCTACCTTAAAATGAAATTTATGTAACTTTACATGGCTAACTTTAAAATAATTCTTGCATTTAACAATCAACTCACAAAATTCTTTACAAATCTAAAAATCTCCCAAACCCACAGAAGTTACAAGCTCTTGCAGCCCATTTCCTGGCAGGTGCCTACAATCTTCACTCAGAAGACTGAACCTTTCTCAACGGTACCTCATCTGAGTTCTGTTATGTGGGATGCAAGTCAAACAGCTTGCCTGTATCACTTCTGTTTATAGTATGCTGGTGACCATCCAGACCAATGGGATTGCAGAGAAATGAAGGGTGATTTGATCTCACGACTCTTAAATTTTTTAAAAGAGAAATATGGACTAGACCTTGATAAATAGGTGATTACTTCTCTCACCTCTTCTCTGAACACTCCTGTGTCCACTCACTCTTTCCTACACCTATGCACACACATACATGTAAAGAAACATCTTTTCCCTCAATGAATCTAGATTATAAAGTTATTCTTAATTCTAAGAAACTGAAGCATGGCGGGTACTATATGTATTTTTTCTTTTTTATTCAAGTTGTGGCTCCAATTGGTTTAGTCATTTGCAGATTATAATGGCTAAGCTTTGGCGTCAGCTTCATGAAGCGGGGAAGCTAGCAGCACCTCAGTTGAATAGTCTCTAGCAGAACAGCGTGTGGGTACGTTTGTGGAGTATTTTTCTGATTGCTAATATTGATGGGAGAGGGCCTAGCCAACTTGGGGTGGCATGATTTCTAAACAGGTGGGCCTGAGTAGTAAAAGAAAGCCAGCTGAGCAAGCCCGAGGAAGCAAGCTAGCATTCCTGCTTCAAGCTCTTGTTTTGAGTTCCTACCTCAGAGTTTCCAGTCAATGGACTATATTCTGCAAGCAAAAGCATGTTTCTTCACCTAGTTGCTTTGGTCAAGTCTTATCATAGCAACAGCAGTCAAAAGGTGACAGGAATTAATCAATTGTACCTCTCCATACAATATACAATGACAGTCCAGTTGCCACAATATTACTGTTAGAATGGCATAATTGAAATAATATGTTCAATAGAAGGAAAGAACCCCAATCCCTGTAAAGTGGCCATAGATCAATGTGTACTACTGAAATCACACGGAAAGTCCTTATTCAGCCCCCAGCATCAACTATTTTGGAGAATCTGGCAACCCGAACACCACAGTCCCGTCTCATTTTGTGGTCAATTCTGTTTTGTCTGACTCCACCTTTCATCTAAACTGAGCTTTGTAGCTTCCATACTAGCTGCTGTTCTTGGAAGCCCGTCAGTTTCTGATGTTTGTGTCACCTTTTTGAACTACATGCTTTTTAAGTATCATCAATCCTTCTTTAATATGACAAAGGGGGTTGTACACAATCTTATCTTTTGGTTACAATTAAGTATCGAAACTGATTCTGACAATTGGCCTTCCTGTTTATTTCTTTGGTTTCTTCCCCTTCCAGTGATCACTCAAGAAAACCTCCTAAAATAAAGCACTATTGCTAAGTGATGCTCTTCCTTACAATTTATCAATTGTTTTTCACTAAATAAAATATAATTTCTTATGCAAGATTACCTCGTCTTTGACACCCAAATTTTATCTGTCTCAATCTGTAATTGTTTTTTTTTGATATTTACAACTGTGGTAATGTAATCTATTGATGAAATTTTAATTCATTGAATAAATGTGGCACTTTTTATACTCCATATTTTATATTTCAAATCTGTCTTGGCTTGCCTGTACTCCTTGGATAATCACATATTTGTTTTTTCAAATTATACTTAATAGGCTTTGATATATTCTGTCCAAATAGAGTTAACCAGACTCAGCCCTGGACTGTAGTGAATACTTCATAAATCTCCAGCATTGTTCATGCACACCCATTTTATCAGTTGGAGCAGGGATTCTTAAACATTTCCTTTTGCTATCACCATTTTGTTCAAAATGCTTTTAAGGTACACAGATACAGTATTTAGTACTGATTTCAACTATATAAGACCCAGAATCACTGTGGAGAAGACAATCCTGAGATATGGCACACCTTTGAGGAATTGCTTACAATTAGTTTCACTTCCTTCCAGACTTGTTCCTGAGAGATTGTCTTGATTAGGTGAGGAGACCCAATGTAAAGGAAAGTGGTACCATTCCCTGTGCTTAGGTCTGGAGTGCATATAAAGGAAGAGTGTTCTTGAGCATGAACATCCATCCATTGCTCTTTTTCAATGACTGAATACACAATGTAAGCAACTGCAACAAGCTTCTGTTGGTTTGATTAACCCACAGCATAGATTGTCCTTTGAACTGTGACATAAAATAAATCCTTCCCTTTTAATGTTGCTTTATTACAGTGTGTTGTCACAACAGGAATGCAATTGAGACAATGGGTATATAAATCAAACACTTATTGGTAAAAAAAATTATAAGGTATTTATTATTTAACAATTATTTGCTATGCATTTGTTTTTGTCATCATTAAGGAGGTAGCCAGTGTGCATACTAATCTATCAGATATGTTTGCTTATTTTTCTATAAAGAATTAAATTTTAGCCAATATTTGATATTGGAGGACATAAGTCATCTTCTATGTTTCTCAGCTGATCAATAATTTGATTTTATAATCATCAATGCTAAGAATGCCACTTTGAATAATCAAATGTATCAAATGTCAAAGTATGTTTAAGGCTGCTTCAAAAATTATGGCAAATTATGCCCTACTAAAGTCAAATTCATTGAATGATATTTTTGGAAACTCATGGTAAGTCAAACAGCAAATTCAAAAATCAAAGATTTTAATATAACTAACCTCAAGATATATTAACTTGCTATATGCTGAGGAGTGATAGTAGGAGAGTGAGTACAAAACCTGCCAAGACAAGGAGGGACAATCTTTTGAAATCCTACATCTTAGAAAAGTCTGTTAAATATTCTAGACCTTTAGGCTGACCCCAACGTTGCAGAGGAACCTTGGGTGACTGTCTAGGCAGCCAGCTGTTTCTATTTTACTCACATTTTTTGGAAGTTTCTTGCTCTTACTTCCTGCTTACTCAGTTAATATTATTTCTTTCTTGGGTCTCTGAGGGAGTTGAAGGCTACATAGTTATAGTTTTCCTTGTTTACCTGACATAGAAAGCAAGCTATGATAGAAAGTAAATTATAGGATGCTCTGGGGACAAAGTGATGAGTACAGGGGTGCAGGGCTTTCTTTGTTCCACGGAGCTGGTGTCTACCAAGCCCATCCTTTTGTCTGCAAGGTCCTTGGCCAGCAAGTGGCTCTGGTCTAGTACTGGTAGATCCATCTGGAGGGGTCATGGCCAGCAAGTGACCCTGATCCACTACCACTAGATCCATCCAGAGGGGTAAGTGTGTGCCTGCCCAACTGCCCAGACACCCTGGGAAGGGAGTACAGGCACCCTCCAATACCCTAAACTTTCTGGCCATTCAGTGGGGCTTCTACCTGGCTATTGGCTTTTCTACTTATCATACCCCAGGTTGCCCCCAAGCACCCCTTTCCATCTGCAGGGTCCTAGGATCCCCCAACTCATCCTGCTTCAGGGCTGAGGCTCTGGGGACACAGTGCTAAGTGCAAGGCTGCAGGGTTATTTTTGTTCCATGGAGCCAACTTCTACCCAGCCCACCCATTTGTCTGCCAGGTTCTTGGCCAGCAAGTAACCCTGATCCAGTACCAGTAGATCCACCACCACAGCCTACTTCATGGAGAATGGGATCAGGGAGCCAACTCCAGTGCTGAAGGGACTTAAGAGAGGGCAGAACAAGAAAAATCCCCAAGTACACAGCCACAGCAAAAACTGGACCAAGCCATGGAGACTCTCTTGACTGCATTTGAAGGAAGAGATGGGCAGGTGCCAATCCAAGAATTTCTCCAACAACCTGAAAAGCAACATGATAACACCAGAATCCAGTAAATATGCAACAAGAAGACTGAACAACCTAATCCAGAAGAAGTAGAAGAAATCGACTTTAAACATAAAATTATGAAAGTGATAGAGACCATTAAAGAGGATGTGGAAAAACTCCTTTAAAGAAATGGATGAGAAGACTAACAAAAAGTTATAGGAAATGAATAAATCCCTCAAAGATACCCTAGAAAACCAAGAAAAAGCAATCAAACAGGTAATGGAAACAGTTGAAGACTTGAAAACTGAAATGGAGGCAATAAAGAAAACACAAACCAAGGAATGGCTGGATATGGAAAATCTGGGTAAATAAACAGGAACTACAGAGACAAGTATAACCAACAGAACACAACAGATAGAAGAAAGAATTTCAGATGCTGAAGATACGATAGAGAAAATAAACTCATTGATCAAAGAAAACAACAAATACAACAAATTCTTAACACAAAACAACCAGGAAATCTGGGACACCATGAAAAGACCAAACCTAAGAATAATAGGGGTAGAAGAAGGAGAAGAATTACACCTCAAAGGCCCAGAAAATTTATTCAACAAAATTATAGAAGAAAACTTTCCCAACCTAAAGAAGGATATTCCTATGAAGGTAAAAGAAGCATATAGAACACTGAAAAGACTGAATCAAAAAAAATCCCCTCACCATATAATAATCAAAACACAAAACATACAGAATAAAGAAAGAATATTAAGAGTTGCAAAGGAAAAAGGTCAAGTAACACATAAAGGTAAACCCATCAGAATTATACCTGACTTTACTATGGAAACCATGAAAGCCAGAAGGTCTTGGATAGATGTGTTGCAGACACTAAAAGACCATGGATACAAGCCCAGACTACTATACCCAGCAAAGCTTTCTTTCACCATCAGTGGAGAAAACAAGATATTCCAGGATAAAAATAAATTTAAGAAATACATAGCCACAAACCCAGCCTTACAGAAAGTACTAGAAGGAAAACCACAGGTAAAGGACACAAACAACACCCATAATAACACAGACATCTAACAACCCTCCACCAGCACAACTCAAAGAACCGAAACACACAAACTCTACCACCAAAAGAAAAAAAATTACCGGAGTTAACAACCACTGGTCATTAATATCACTTAATATCAGTGGACTCAATTCACCTATAAAAAGTCACAGGTTAAGAGAATGGATATGAAAACAGGATCCAACATTCTGTTGTTTACAAGAAACACACCTCAACTACAAAGACAGACACTATCTCAGAGTAAAGGGTTGGGAAAAGGTCTTTCAATCAAATGGCCCAAAGAAACAAGCAGGTGTGGCTATACTAATATCTAACAAAATCGACCTCAAACTAAAATCAATCAGAAGAGATGGAGATGGACACTTTATATTCATAACAGGAATAATCCATCAGGAAGAAGTCTCAATCCTGAATATATATACCCCTAATATAAAAGTACCCACAGATGTAAAAGAAACATTACTAGAACTCAAAGCACACATCAAACCCACACACTAATAGTAGGAGATTTAAACACTCCTCTCTCACCGACGGACAGATCAACCAGACAAACTTAACAGAGCAATACGAGAACTAACAGATGTAATGAATCAAATGGACTGAATACACATCTATAGAACATTCCATCCAAACAGGAAAGAATATACCTTCTCAGCATCTCATGGAACCTTCTTGAAAATTGATCACATACTCGGTAACAAGGTAAATGTCCACAGATACAAAAAAATCACCTGTGTCTTATCAGATCACTATGGTATAAACTTAGAATTTAACAACAATTCCACCCCCAGAAAGCCTACAAACTCATGGAAACTGGACAGTCAGCTGAACCACTCCGGGGTCAAGGAAGAAATAAAGAAAGAAATTAAAGTCTTCCTTGAATTCAACGAAAATGAAGACAAAACATATCCAAACCTATGTGACACTATGAAAGCAGTGCTAAGAGGAAAGTTCATAGCACTAAGTGCCCACATAAAGAAAACAGAGAAAGCTCACATTAGTGACTTAACAGCACACCTGAAAGCTCTAGAAAAAAAAGAAGCAGATTCACCCAGGAGGAGTAGAAGACTGGAAATAATCAAACTGAGGGCTGAAATCAACAAAATAGAGACACAGAAAACAATCCAAACAATCAATGAAACAAAGAGCTGGTTCCTTGAGAAAATCAACATGATCGACAAAACCCTATCCAAACTAATCAAAAGGCAGAGAGAGAACACTCAAATTAAGAAGATCAGAAATGAAAAGGGGGGACATAACAACAGACACTGAGGAAATTCAGAGAATCATTAGGTCTTACTACAAATGCCTGTATGCCACAAAATTGGAAAATGTAAAAGAAATGGACAGTTTTTTAGATAAATACCATATACCAAAATTAAATCAAGACCAGGTGAACAATTTAAATAGACCTATAAGTTGCGAGGAATTAGAAACTGTCATCAAAAACCTCCCGACCAAAAAAAGCCTAGGACCAGATGGTTTTACTACAGAATTGTACCAGAACTTCTAAAAAGAGCTAATACCTATACTCCTTAATGTGTTTCACATAATAGAAACAGAAGAATCATTGCCAAAATCTTTTTATGAAACCAGATGTACCCTGGTACCAAAACCACACAAAGATGCAACCAAGAAAAAGAATTACAGACCAATCTCACTCATGAACATCGAATGAAAAATTCTCAATAAAATACTGGCAAACTGAATGCAAGAACACATCAAAAAAATCCATTATGATCAAGTAGGCTTCATCCCAGAGATGCAAGGCCTGTTCAACATACAAAAATCTATCAATGTAACCCATCATATAAATAAACTGAAAGAAAGAAACCATATGATCATTTCATTAGATGCTGAGAAAGCATTCAACAAAATTCAACACCCCTTTATGATAAAGGTCTTCGAGAGATTAGGGATACAAGGACCATATCTAAATATAATAAAAGCAATATACAGCAAGCTGACATACAAGTCTCTGAACACAGCAATATAGGATAGATATGGAGTATTTTCTCCAAATTTGTCAAATGCAAGTGAACTAGACATTGTTGATGTATTTATTGCCTATATATATTGTATATCGTTATTGTACTTATTGTATATATTTTTTATATTAGTTATAACCTTTTATTTTATAAATTTTAGAAAAAAGAGTGGAAAGTGATGTGGGATTCCCATCTGTATGCTGTGAATACCATTGGTTAATAAAGAAACTGCTTTGAGCCTATAGCAGAGCAGGGCAGAACAGAGGTAGGCAGAGAAAACTAAACAGAATGCTGGGAGAAAGAAGACAGAGTCAGAGAGAAGCCATGTAGCCCCACTGGAGACAGATGCTGGAGCTTTACCCATAAGTCACAGCCTCGTGTGGATACACAGATTAATGGAAATTGGTTAAATCTAGATGTTAAGAGTTAGCCAATAAGAAGCTAGAGTTAATGGGCCAAGCAGTGATTCAATTAATATAGCTTCTATGTGGTTATTTCGAGTCTGGGCAGCTGGGAACAAACAAGTGGCTTCCTACTACAGAAAAGTAGTGATATTTCATTTGTATTTTAATAAATAGTGTTTTCCTGAAGATCAGAGAATAAGACAGCCACAATGGTCAGCCATACAGATCAGGCAGTGGTGGCACACACTTTTAATCCCAGTAGCTACACTAATTAGCTATAGAGGAAGGGTAGTAGTGGTGCATGCCTTTAATCCCAGCATTAGAGGGGAATATAAAACAAAAGGAGACAGGTCAACTCAGGCTCATTCTGAAGATTCATGGAGGCATGATTGCTATTTATGTCTGAGGTGGAGGTAAGAGCCAGTGACTGGCTGCTTTGCTTTTCTGATCTTCAGGTTGAACCTCGACATCCATCTCTGGGTTTTTAATTAATCATGCTACAGTATCTTTTCCAAAAATAAAAACATTATGCTTTTTTGAGAGTAGAAAATCTTGTACACACAGTGAAATTATAGGAATTCCTAACATACACTAGTCTTGAATCTGAGCTTGGGTACTAAGGCAGAGTTCAGTGGCATTGTGTAATGTCTTAGTCTGTGCATTGCAAATTGCCCATGTGTGTTCAGAACCAAGACTGCAGTGAGCTGGCTTGATACAAAATTACCTAGCTCTGACTAGCTCCACCAGATCCATTCCATGTTTGATTTGAATTGCTTATTGTGGAGACAGAAGAGTTTTCATTGTTGTCATGTATTTTGTGATTCCCACATTCTGCTGTGGGTCCCTATGTGAGGTCTCTATCCACAGTTTAAAATGGATATGAAATTTGGAGAAGTAATTTGTATGTTTATTTTTAGATACTTTACAGTTGATATAATGCCTGGCAAGGTGTATTTTTTTGTGTTAAGTATATCAGTCAAGGTAAGAGGAGATAATAGAAATAACCTGTTCCTAATGGTTAAGTAAGTTCTAGTTTGAATCTTGATTTTTCTGCCACTTGCTTTGTGATCTCATAGAATCCTTTAAACTTTCCCAGCTTGTAATTTTTGCAGCTTCAAACTACTAATGATGATAAAATTGATTATAGTTAACTACAGTATTTTATAAAGAAATAAAGCCAATTGCTTAGCCTACAATAACCATTTTATATGCATTAAATTAATTTGTAATGAATTGCGATTATTTTATGGTGATTTTGAACTTTTCTTATACAAGAACATTTTGTGCACCATATAGTATATTTTGTTTCATTAATAGTAGTAAGATCTCATAATTGACAAAGTCCATCATTTCTAAGACCATACTGTTAAATGTGGATGCATACACTTCAGTGTAATTCATGTTGCTAATGCATGATAATAATTTATCAGATGTACTATCCTAAAGGAAATATATTTTAAAATCAAGTTAATAATAGGGGTGGGTACTATTTTATTATTGGTAGGTCTCCTGCATCATAAGGGATCAGGCTGGTAAAGTGGATGCTTACACTACTAGGTTCCTATGTGGATACCTTATGCTCCAATAATGATTTTCATTTTTTGTCTTACTTTTTAAAAACACATTTTTATAAGACAACACCTCAGTTTTCCAGAAGGAAAATGGTTCTTTTTTTCCCAAGGTTGTTTTGCTTTTAGAAAGGCTATATACTAAGTGACAATTAATACAGTACCTTTTAGGGACTCCACTGGAGGACATAAAGCAACTAGCTCATGGGCCAGGAATTCTAAGGCATAAGGATGAAATGCTGATTTGTCTTACATAGTTATTGTACAGTGACCCTTTAAGAGAGTTCATTTGTCTCTGAAGGGATTTCCATTTTAAACACTCTCTACTAATACAAATATATGGCTGGGAATATGGTCACAGGCATGTCCTAATTCATATTGCTTGCTCAGAGCTTGCTTCAAGCCCTTTGTTTTATAATGCTGAGGGAAATTAATTGGATCCACCCACTGTTTAATTTAGCAGAGCATGCAAGCAAAATTAACTTGAATTCTTAAGACCCAATGAACCTTCTAACTGTATTTTAGTGTTAAACGCCCAAAAGACACATAGTCACTGAAATGAGGTGTGATCTCCATCTCCATCTCTGAGGAATGGAGAATGCTCTTATTGTAGCTCCAGTGATTTAAGCATCTAAATATAGACAGGGACAACATTTGATGAGTGGGGACATCCACCCTGATGTTTGCAGGCAGAAATGCCTTGGCTCTTAAGATCCTGGAAGGAATGCTTCTTGTGTGACAGGCAGACACAGCTACCTAGGGAAATGTTGATCTACGTGGAGGCTGTCCTTTGAATTGATAATGTGAACACAGTAATGAAGAGGCATTACATGGGCAACAACAGGAGATTTTTTTTAAATTTTCTTGATCTTTAGTAAAATTGCTTATGTTTCAACCATTTGATTAAGGAAAAAATTGTCATATCCTATGTGCAGTTTCTTCATAGTTCAGAAAAAAATTCATACCTCTAGTGCTATGATTTGTTCTACATAGTATTTTGAAAATTCTTGATTAAGGAAGATTTTACTTGAATCTGATACAAATCTATGTAAGACATTTCTAAGAACATATTATTTGATGTATTCCTGCTGCTCAAACTTCTGAGAAATCTAATTAGGAAATATATGGCTTGGTGCAGTTCTTAAAGAGCTGTGGAATGTGCCTGTGGTGTCTGTGATGTATGTATGTGCATGAAGAGACAGAGAGAGAGAGAGAGAGAGAGAGAGAGAGAAAGAGAGAGAGAGACATTTATGTACATAGTGTTTATGCATGTGGTTTGTACATGCTGAATTTGTATATAAAATGCATCTAGGTGTTGTGTGTGGTGTGTGCGCATATGTTTTATGTGTGTGGTGTGAGCATGTTGATTGTAATAATGATTATCATCTAAATTATTTTTAAATTGGTGTTTGATCAGAGTGATAGAACTACAAAGCACACCATGTAAAGAATGCTTGTCCTCTGTTTGCTTTCTCAGAAGGAGATTTGAAGAATAAGCTGCTTTATTTTATTACATGGCATTTCTAATGACCCCATGCCTTCTTTTCTAATTTTAAAAAGTGGCATTTATTTATGAAGAGAAATATGTGCCTAAATCTACTGAACAGAGAAATTTGAATAGGAAGGAAATGACACAGACCAGGAACAAGTGTGGAGGAAGAGGTCCAAGCAGGAGAAGAAAGTCCTCATGAACAACATAGTGATGCATAAATGTAGCTCCCACTCACAAAGGAAAATGCACAGAAACAATTTAGAGGTTCTTAAATGATCACCATTTCCACTGGACAATATCAGCTTTCACTACAATCAGTTGATCATAAGTGCCCAAGATCTCTGCAAGGCACTTTAATCTTTTCTTGAAAAATAAGATGTAACATTCTAAGGCCTCAAAGTAAGGTCATTTTCTCATACTTATTTCAAAAAAATATTATATCATGTTAAAATAATTTTTTACAGGACTCACTGAGAATTGGACACTTTGCTCTACATTTCTGATTCCTTTCCTCTAATTTGTGCTGTCATTCTCTCTGGTCCAACCTATGATGATCTTCATTTTAGAGCTGAGAAAGGGAGGTTTTGAGAGGGCAAGAAATTGTGTGTGTGTGTGTGTTTGTATGTGTGTGTTGAGGGTGTCACATGATTAACTGACATAGGAAGCTGTTCCAGTTCTGAGCGGACCTCTCAACGTAATGACGTGTCGTTATGACCAAGCAGAAGGAAACAGGCAGAGAACAATCTTGAGAGTTTCCTGGACAACTAAACAGGCTTTGGGCAAATGATCTTATTCGTGGAAAATACGGTTTTATTCCACACTATGATTTCCGTACTTATTGTGATTGTCCACTTTCCAGTTCTGAAAAATAGAAATGAACATTCCTGATTCTGAAGCAAGATACAATAACTGTAACTTCCTCTGTGCTGTGTCCAGAATTCTGGTGATATTTACATCTTTGCCCTTTAAATGAGAATCATTTGTAAAAAAACAAACTATGGCAACATAAAATCCTCAAGAGTTTGTAATATGACTAAAAACAATAATTGGTAACTTCTGGCTAGTTTAAACAATTGGCAGTTGCTTCACTGAATTATTTATGTAAAAGCAACTTTGGATAAGAGGTTTGAATAGTTAAGACTATGCTTATTTGAACTAATATTTTTCAGCTAAAATCTTACAAATAACTGGAAATGTGCTCAAAATGACCTATCGTGTTTCCATTAGTAGGAAAGTTTTATGTGAATTCAGTTGCAAGACTGAGTCATGCTTTACAGGTACAATGATGAAGCAATGGGATATCTAATTAACACAGCCCATGGGGGAACAATACAAGCTAGGAATGAAGTTAGGGACATGGAAGAATTTTCCTAGACAACAATATTTCTCCTAGGGTTCGAAAAAAGCAAAACTCTTCTTCTTATGGTAGAAGGGGGAAAGGAATAGTGGGTATATAATGGCAAAATACAAAGAGCAGCTGTTGGGAATAAAATCTGTGGACTGCATATTTCATAAAGTAGTCACTTCTCTGAAGATTCAACATGTGAAATGATGGGTACTTTAATTTTCTTGGCTGTACTATTTTAGTACATACATCCCCCCAAAACATACAATTTTGAATATAATATATTATATATATATATGCATATGTGTACACACTTTAAAAAAAGAAATAAAATTCACCGTGATGCTTTCTGTGTGATCTTACTGGGTCATGAGGTACCCATATTTTGATTAACCATTACTTGGGGTGCTTTTTAGGGAGTGTTATGACTTAAATTGGCATACCAATTAAGGTAAATTGTCTTCACTTGTTGGCTTACAAAAGCGTTCCATAAGAGCATGAAATGGAGTATAACAAAGGTTTATTTATCTGGGGATAAAGTCACAGAAAGAGTAGCGATCCACAGTCCTCTGCACGTGCTGGAAACTGGAACCAAATCCAGCAGCCAAGAGATCCATGCATGCTTTACATCTGCATTTATAGTAAAGGAGACCATGTGCAAAGCGGGCTGGTATCGTAAGGCTATTGGCTGAGAGAGTTCCCACTGCATTCACTAGTTTTGGATAGACCTCATTCAGACTAGGTTTAAATCAGCTGGAAGCTTAGAAAGCTGATATCTTGAGTGAGAGTTAAATCAAATATTTGATTATTTTCAAAGAGGAACACCAATTCTTCCTCATTCCAGATTTTAGACTTAGATTCTCAGGGAATTGATTCTTTCATCACTGCAGATTTCAATTGTTAAATGAGCAAACAACTTTTTAAAATAACTATGTACTAAAATATCTACTCACATACGTAGATATGCATATGTAATGCATCTAAATGCATTATCTGGATGTAGAGATGGCTCAGCAGTTAATAGCATTTACTGCTTTTGTGGAGGAGTTGAGTTCATTTGTAGCACCTTTGTCACATAGAGGTTCTCACAGACATCCACAGCTCAATCTCCAGAGGGTCCAACATCCACTTCTGGCCTTATTGTACATACACACATGTATAAATTCAAAAGTATAAAGAAAAAGAAAATAATCCTCCAAGAGTTGTATTTGATTAAAATAAATAATAAATAAATAAATTTATATATTTACGTAGTAAATCTCTTAAGGAGTAAGTCACAAAACAATCCCACACCAGTTTGAATTACGATTAATAAAAGGGTTATTTATTTAAAGGAAAAACTTACAGATCACCATCCTAGACAACAGCCGGCTGCATGACCAGGAAAAGAGTCTGGTAGCCGGAAGCGGAATCTGAAGCAAGAGAGGGAGCACATGGCTACCTCTGCTTTTTCAAGCTAAAGAGCCCACGCCCAAGTGGGCTGGTACCTTAAAGGCTATTGGCTGAAGGAGCGGAAGGAGCTCCCGCACAAATCTCTTATTGGGTATTTAGTGAATATTCCTGTATTCGAGTTCTAGAAAGTGGTCTTTTGTGGAAATCTTAATAATCTATCATATGTGGAAATACTATACACTATATAAGGACCTATTGAAAATGATGTACTTCAGCAGTGGACATCAGAAAAACCTGTCACTCAGCAGGGGCATCAGCAGTAAATTCATGATAAATCACCTGGGTTTTAAGGGATACAGATGCGTGGGTGTAAAGACCTCCTTGGTTGACAAGAGTAAACTCAAACTGTCTATTGTAACACAATATACTGAAAGTGCAAACTATGCTTTTCCTCTTTTAATTCTTTCAAACTTCTTTTTCCGATTATTTGGGCTCAGAGTCAAAGCTCCTGGTTTTGAAACTAAACTGGGGTACCTCACAGGCCAGGCTTCTCAGACAAGGCTCCTCAGAAGTAGCCCCTCCTAAAGTGTAGTCCTGTTAAACTGAAGAGCAGTGATAAAATATATCAAGGTTTATCAGGGACCTTAGCAGAATGGACTCTGCTGACATTCTTCCAAAACTACTATGTGGAGAGAGAACAAGCTAAGGCTCACACATCTCCATCATATGGGTAAGAAAGAAAGTTAGAAGGAAGGAAAGAAGGAAATCATGAGGAAGAAGAAAGAAGGAAGGGAGGAGAAAGAAGGGAGATAGAAGGAAGAATAGTAAGAGGAGAAGGAAGAGGAAGAATGAGAAGAAGGTGGAGAAGGTAGAAGAAGAAAAGAGAAAAGGGGAGGATGTGAAGGACCCGAGTATTTCTCCTAAAAGTTGAATGGGTTTGATATGAATATTAGTATGGTTTCCCTATCAGAAAAGATGTAGCATTTTTTTTTATTCTTTTATTTTTCATTCAAGAGAATTTACACTTCCTCCCCTTCTCCCAGTCCCCTCCCACTCCCCCACTAACCCTCCTCCCTCCCTCTGCTTCCTTAAGAGGGGGCAGGGTACCATGCCCTATGGGAAGCCCAAGGCCCTCCCCCCTCCATCCCGGCCTAGGAAGGTGTGCATCCATATAGACTAGATTCCCAAAAAGCTAATACATGCAGAAGAGATAGGTCCCAGTGTCATTATCATTGGCTTCTCAGTCAGCCCCCATTGACAGCCACATTCAATGATTCTGGTTTGATCATATGCTCATTCAGTCTTGGTCCAGCTGGATTTGGTGAGCTCCCATTAGATCAGGCACACTGTCATGGTTGGTGGACCAGCCTCTTCTGGTCTCGATTTCCTTGCTCATCTTCTCCCACCTTCTGCTCTTCGACTGGACCTTGGGAGCTCAGTCCATTGCTCTGATGTGAATGTGGGTCTCTGTCTCTATCTCCATCCATCGAATGAAATTTCTGTGGTGATGATCAAGATATTCATCAATGTGATTATGGGACAAGGCTAGATCAGGCACCTTCTCCTCTGCTGCCCAAGTACCTATCTGGGGACATCCAAACATAAGAATAATAGATGTAGCATTTTTTAAGTTCACACACAAACACAAACACAGGGTTATATGTATGCCAAGGCTTATGTGTGGAAAACAAGGGAAAACTTGCAGGGGTCAGTTCTTTCTTTCTACTATGCAAGTTCTAGGGCTCAAACTTGGGTTGTCAGGTGTGATGGCAAGCATCCTTACCCACTGTACTGTATTGTTATACTGACATCAGTCCTTTCCAAATAGACTTTCTATAGTCTGAGCTCTCTGCCACATTTTTAAGAAAGCTGTTTTAATACTTTTAAAAATATTCTTATTGTTATGCTCATTACACTTAGAACTGGGCTTCATATGGACATTTTTCTTACAGGTATAAATGCACCTTGACCATGCTCCCCCATACTCCCCCCTCTCTCTTTTCTTCTATCACCTCTGAATCCACAGCCAATTACATTTCTATTTCCCTGACATGCATTGATACATGATTTTATGCACTTATATAAATTAGAGAATTAAAAAATAGACAGCCTTCCTTATAGTTTTCTAAGAGTCAAGATGCAGGTGGTGGGAAGAGAGAGGGTCTTGATAATGAAGACCTCATGCCATCTGTAGTCTCCCTGCTTTTCCCTTCCTATAAAATCTGCATACACCCCTGACATAGGACTATGGGGATAGTATCCATTGAAATAATCCTTTGATGCCTTTGACATCATCCTTTAGATGCTATCCTCTGATGAAGTACAGAAATAAGAGATGGACTTAGTTCTGAAGCAAACATAAAGACAGCAAAAAAGCACAGCAGACCATGTGCAGCAGAGTAGGTAGAGTACACAGTAATGTGATCACTTGTGGGTGTCAGGCCTTTTCAGAAAAGGAGGAATTCTAGGGTGTGTGTCAATTTGCACAAGGCTTAAAATCTTCTCTACTTGTGTGATAGCTCTCCTCATCTTAGGCTTGAGTAAGTGAGCATGTATCATAAGGTAAAGTGAGGCTGGAGGTTAGCTCTCACTGAGAGATTTCCCATGATCTTGATGATCATAGTTTATAGCAAGTTTCTCTGTGTGTTTGTCTGCTTTCAGAAGTGATTTGAGGGTTCTCCATCTCAGATTTAGCGAGTCTTTCAGGCAAAGCCTTAAGTTAGTCTGACTTTTTCTTGCAAACAAGTCTCTGTCTGGAGTATTGGTACTTAAATGGAAGAAAGCCTAGACCTTTGGCTCTCTTCCATACCACATAGCCTTAATCTTCCCTCTGATTCCTCTTTCTACCAGTTTCTAGGGATTTCCATTTATTTGTTGCTTTGGTGATTGATTTCACAATAAATGAGCTTAATTTATTATACTAATTATAGTCTTTCTGTGATTTTTTTTCCCCTAGGGCTTTTGTGACATTGCTATCTGCATCAGGGAAACAGACAAAACTCTACACTGTCACCTAAGGGATTCTGCTAATCTTTTAAGAACCTCAACTTGTGTCAAAACAGAATTTGTGGCTTCAGAATAGAAAAGAATTTCAGTTTTATCCATGATGAAGCATAATTGGAGATTATTTTAAAGATACTTTATGTAGACCTACATACGAGGGCCAAGAGAAAAAGAGAAGCATCAAGAAAGAAAGACAAACCCAATAGATGGTTGTAGGCTTCTTTAAAAAGAGTCAGAGACACACTTTCTTCTACTAAGGCTCAGGGGTCATTTCAGAAGAGGGGATGGAAAGGTTGTGGAAGCTTGAAACAGTGTTTTCTGAACACACTGGGCAGGTGCACATGTAGACTGACAGGAACTGTAACTGTGTGTACCAGATCTGCACAAGGTCAAGCTAAACAAAATCACAATCTTGGCAACTGATGACTACTGGGAAGGGCAAGCCAGTTGTCTTCAGTGATGAACCCTTGAGAGGCCTCCCTGTTGTGAGATATTTGATTACACTGTGCAAAGATATGTCACTGTAGTTGGTTTAATAAAAAAAAAAACTAAGTGGCCAATAACTATGCTGTAACTATAGCAGGGACTTCAGGACAGAGTGCTCTGGGAAGAACAAAGGCAGAGTTGCTTGCCAGACATGGAGGAAGAAGATGAACAAAATGTAAATGAGGCAACAAGTATGTAGAAGAACATATATTAAAAATATTGGTTAATTTAAGTTATAAGGGCAAGTTAGAAACAAACCTAAGCTATAGACTGAACTTTTATAAGAAATCCCCATGTTGTGATTTGGGAGCTGGCAGGAGTGGCAGAAAAACTCTCCTACAATTGCTCTCACTGTCCAGCCACATAGCTCCACATAAAACCTGAGACAGATTGACAAAAATGTTGTAAACACAAAATTGAAGTCAAATGTGGCTTCCTAGTCTCATGTCTTTCATGTCAGTTGTGGTACAGAGACATGTGTCCTGGCAGGTGGCTGTGAGTGTGAGCTGCCAGTATACCATGAACTAAGCTATGAGACAAGTTTACTGTTTTGCTCATGGAGACAGAAAGGTTACAGGAAATTCAGTAAAGTGGGTTTAGAAATAAAAAAAGCTCCAAAAAGTATGTTTAAGAATGTGCTTAAGAAAAATATAGACAGTTATAGAAAAACTACATTGAAAATAATTAGATAAAGTCTTTTAAGAAAGAATAAGATAATATAAAAATGATAAGCCTCTTGAAGATGAAAATACACAGGGATTCTGGATCCTGTATGGTACTGTGCTAACTCTTAGTTTTTTGAATACTAATGAGTTAATTATAGTTGCTGAGAGACATGGGACTGTAAAAGAGACTGCTGAATTAAACCAAGCTAGATACTTGTTTCCCCTAACTTTAAAGTGAAAGTATAAAAAATGCATTACATTGGAGAAGAGGTTATGCTTTTTGTTACCACAGGAAAAGAAAGGCTGTGGATTTATTCAAGGTAAATATAGATCAGGTGTGATTGAGGAAGAACTGAAAATCCTAGCTATAGGCATAAGGAAATAAACCTAGAAAAACTACAAGACGGGAGATGTATATTTTACCTGGTCAAATATAAATTTAAAAAAATAAGCTTTGGCTGGCTTATATATAACACACAGTCTATACTTGTGTTAATGCAGATATTATGTTACCTTTGACAGTTCATGTGTTTTCATAGCAAGGAGACCAGATACCAATGAAAACAAATGGCCCAGGTGGTCCAGCAATTCTGAGTCACTCTGTTGCAGGTCCCTCAGAATTCTACATCCAGAACAGCTTCAAGTCTGCTGACTGAGATGGTCCAGACTCACACACTATTCTAGGCAGGAGTATAGATAATCTTGCACTTTTCCATCACACAGAGGCTGGACAACAAACAAAGGTTATGACAAGCTCTCCCAGTCTCATAGGACTTGAACATGATCCTAATATTCTCAGGGTCCCATAAGAATGTTGTTGCCCCAAGGCAACAGGAAGCAGTCTAGAGAACATAACTCCACATTCCCAAGAGTAAAGTGGATGGTTTTTGGTCCTTTGTTTCATTATAGATGTTTGTCACCATTTAAGCAGGTTGATTACAAATTACTATTGGTTATGGTCAGAAAAAAAAGAGCTGAACAAAGGAGATTAGTTTCATGGATCTCTTTCTGAATGGAAAAATGGGGAGGGGGGAGAGCATAGAAATGATGGGATAAAAGGATGGATTGTTGAGTCTACATTTGAATAACCACTACTCTCAAATATTTTACATTGGTATAGAGTTTTGTGTATTGATACAAATTTAAGACTATTGTGGTTATACAGCATATATGTTTCTATTCTTTTTAAGGTATTGTACCTGTTCAACTTATTAAAAAATATAATGTAAAGTTTTAGTTCTTGAATGCTATTTAGGATCATAAAAAGTACAGTCATCTATAACAATCAAAATTATAATCAGGTGTGTTTTAAAGGTCTATAGAGATATATTTTAAATAAATAGATAATTTTAAACACTTCAAAGATCTACAAAATATGGCACTTAAGATGTTTTAATACCATAAGCCTTTTCTTGACAATGAGGCATGTCTGCAAAAAAAAAAATTATGATAGGCATTGAAGAACTTCTATATGTAGTTTTCTTTATGGCAAAAGTTAGACATTCGAGCAAGGGGCTGCCCTTGCCTCAACTGCTGACAAAATGCTATCACAACTGGACAAGCAAGAAACACAAAAAGTGACTGCCAAACTACAAAAATAAGGTAGGACAGACCTTCAAAATTCCTGCTTCACAGAAAAATCTGTCAGATATTTAAGTCTGTGAACCAAAGATGGATGTCCCAATGTTACAGGAAAATTTGCGGGTGAATTTCCAGGCAGCAAGATGTCTCTTTCATTTCTTAGTTTTGGAAGTTGTTTGTTCTGTACTTCCTGCTTACTCAAATAATATTATATTCTCTGGGGACTTTGAAGGAGTTGAAGACTAGATAGTTTAGTTTTTCTTAGTTGTAATAGAAGATAAATTTGGTACAAAACTTTGAACTCACCAAGATAAGATGAATAATGGAATATTTTCTCTGAGTTAGCCAAATGCAAATGACTGGACATTATAAATATAATTCTTACTTGATTATTGTTCTTATTGTATATAGTTTTAGCATTTTCGAGTAAAAACACTTTTCTTTCTACTTAGACAAAAGGGGGAAATGATGTGAGATATTTTATTACACTGTTTAAAGATATGTCACTGGGATTGGATGAATAAAAAGCTAAATAGCCAATAGCTAGGCAGTAGGTATAACAGGGACTTCTGAACAGAGAAATCTTCAGGAAGAAAAAAAAGGTGGAATCACCAGCCAGAATTATGATAAGGGGAATAGGGATGTGATTGAAGAAGAAAAATGGGGTGGACTTGGTCACAGTACATTCTATGCATGCACTATGTTTTCAATAAATAAAGTAAAACAGAGTCACAGAAAGTCAGATATACTGAAGTGTGAGGATGGATCATTCAGGTATTTCTGAATTCGTCATCTCAACTTTAACCATATATACAGTTTTGGGAGCTGTGAAATTACATCTCAAATAAGATGAACCACTAGAGTGGCACAAATGGCTCAGTATCCATACTTTGCCCTATAAATAAAACTTCCTAAAAATTTCAGGCTCTCATCTGGGAAGGGAGAGAAACTTAAATTGATGCCAAATGTGCTGAAATTCTTGCTTCACTGAAGGGGACTCCCACACAATGGGAACTCCCTCCCAGACCTGGATTAGGCACAAACCACATCCAAACACCTGTTTTAACAGAGAGCTCCTTTATAAAGCAGGGAAGAAAAGTTAAAAGTATATGTTATTCTGACTCTGGCAGAAAAACAGTAGAAAATGACCTTACAAGTATAATTTTAAGAGGAAGAAAAGGGGAGATCTGTGTTAGAATGGGCTAGGTGGTGGTGGCAAAGGAGATAGAGGACTAGGGAAAAGGGAAAGGGAACAAGAGAAACGGGACAGAGGTATTTGTCCTAGGGGACAAAGGACTGCATTTGGATAGAGAGGAGACAAACGTTGTACATATGCAAATGACAGCTTATAAAGGGGTAATGGAAACCCCATATTAGGATGAGTAGTTTAATTTTAATTGGGCATGTTAATTAGGTGTGCCAAAGTGGGTTTCTGATTACTGGACTTTAATACTTTGTTAGCTGGACCTTAATAGTTAGCCTCAGGAGAAGAAAGTGGTCAAATAAGGGAACAGACCTGGGGGCTAGCTTTAAGAATGCAATTGAATGGTTTTTAGCAAGGTAGAGGCAATGGAGGAGAAGGCAAGGCCTGCCAGAGCCACGTTTTCCAGACCCAGGCTAACTATAGTCCCTCTGTCCACTAATGAAATGCTTCAACTAGATTCCTGAGTGAGGGATTCTTTCCCCCTTCTCAAGTCCCAATATCTTTCTACTCTTCCTCATTTTTTTTTTCAGTTTTTTTCGTAGTCGTTTGCATTAGCAGAATATAAACCTGGGAAAACAGAATTCAGGTCAGGATGTTTGCCATCAAACCTAAAGAACTAAGTTCAAAGTTCAGTCCCCATAGATAACATGGTAGAAGGTGAAGACCAACTCTTCTAAGATGTTCTCACAACTTAACACATATGCTCTGGCATGTACACACACACACACACACACACATACACACACACACGTGCACATGCGCAAACAAGTGCACTAACAGACACGCTAAATAAATAAATGAACACAAAAGAAAAGCAGAATATTGCTTGCATTTACATCTTATTCAAGTTACAGAGTTTACTGAACTCAAGTCATCCTGGATTTGAAATACATTTAGACTTTTGTATCAGAAAAATAAAGTGTTAAATAGTCCCCATTCATTTTCTTTAACCATTGTGAGCATTATGTTCAAGACACTCTGAAGATAATTTACAAAGGGTCCCCAAGGTTAACTGTGCAACTACAGAAACAGACTATGAAGTTTCTATCTTACTATAAAAGAAAACTTTACCATGCTAATTTCATTTGTGGTTTGCCTTTACTATAGGAAATTAACTTTAAGAGTTTAAACTGAGACTTAGGAGAAGAGTAAAAAAAAAAAAAAACACCTTAGTATAAACTTGTCAGAGGAGAGGTTCAAAAGGCACAGACAGATTAATTTCTACAAAACCTTTAAAGACTGTGAGTAAATGAGAACTAAGGGGAAATCAAGGCAAAAAAAGGAACTGTAATAAAAAATATGAGAACTTAGCGTCTTCCTTTATACAATCTTGTATAGTTGTGAAATAGACATTTTATGACTAAAAAGAACCTGCAAATTGAAAGTCTCTAGTCCATAAAGTACTATGTAGCATTAGACTGTCAGTGACTATTCTTATCGTAATTGCTTGTGGCTGCATAAGAATTCTGAACATTGCAGAAGTAATTTTCAGACATGTCTGTCTCTGCACTGTGTACAGTAGTCATCTGCGTAAGCAGACTTCACACCGAAGGCCCAGCAGACTGCTGACTTCTGCTGACAGGGGGATATTGGGTGCTGTAGGTTCAGGAAAAATTATCTTGGGTTATCGTAAGTCCTTAAAAGTCATTTACCTTAACTTTGGTGCAGTCTGGCATTCTCTTGTTAGGCAAACTCAGAAGGTATCACTAATATCAGCGGAACTCTAGCTTCTACTGAGTATCAGTCTAAAAATGCTGCAAGATAAGATACAAAGCTATTTCCCCATCCAGCTGTACCCTTTCTATCTGATATTCCTGCCAACAATACATCCTTTATGTTTGTCAGGGTAGTTCTGTTTTGTCTTTCTGTTTTGTTACTTTTGAGAGGGAAAAGACTTTTCACATCTCATTCACCAACTGAAGTACATATGATGATTGGTGCTTAAGATCAGCAAAGACAGACTTATTGCAATGTCTCCAAGTCTATGTCTCATACCAATGAATATTGATGATTCTGATTATCTCGAGAGTATGCAAACTTTATTAACCAATATTACGAGAAAACAGAAAGCAATTGAGGAAATGTGAGAGAAACTCCTTAGTGGGAGGGTGTTGACTGGGGTTTCTGTCCTGCCTGGATTCTGTCCTCCCACAAGGTCCCACAGCTGTTTAGCCCCAAAGAAAATCACACAGAGGTCTACATAAGTTTTAAGCTGATTAGCCCATTAGCTCAGGCTTCTTATTAACACTTATAACTTATATTAGCCCATTATTTTAGTATATGTTAGCCACCTGGCTCGGTACCTTTACAGGACTGGGGAGGAATGGGCTTCCTCCTTCCCAGAATTCTTCTGTTCTCATTGACCCACCTCTACATCCTGTCTGGTTGTCCCCGCCTATACTTCCTGCCTGGCTACTGGCCAATCAGTGTTTATTTAAAACATAATTGACAGAATATAGACAATTGTCCCACACCAGGAGGGAAAAACCATTCATTGACTTTGGCCTCTAGGGAGGTTAGAGGGCCATAGCAGCAGCTGGACAGTTTATCTCTACTGAGATCAGGTAATGTTTTGGGCTCTCCTGGACTGAGCCAAGGTGGGGCCCACACACTGTATGCCTGCCTCTTTGGCCCTCCCAAGGATATGATGACGTGCTGTTCACAGGCTGCCACCTGTGTCTCCTTTGTCTAACTCGTGACTTCTGAACTGCTGACTTAGACTGTCCACTCCTTGTTAGTCACTTGCTTTTGCTGCTAGCTCCGGCCTTGCAGGTGTTTCAAGTGCTGATAATTACAGCAAGCTCTCTTCATTATTACAATCACATGACCAGCCTGTAGCTTACCATCCCAGCGGGGCATGGCTGCAGTGTTTCCAGTTTACCTCATACTTAGCTCTTTGGGAGGTGGGCTGAGGTAGTGTTCCAGGTGGAAGCTTATCATTAGAGGCCTTGTTTCCTTATAGTTTATTCTGTGAGTGGCTACGTTAGAAGCAAGAATGTAAGACAAGAAAACAGAGCCTCTCGTATGCCCCTTAAGGGCTGTGGAGGGGATGAAACAACCGGACTACCATTCCTGGACGGAAGCTCTACCCTTCCTTTTATCCATCTAGGTTTGTTACCTCATTCTCAGTGACCAGTGTTCTCACTCATTTTCTTCGGTGCTCAGGACTGTCATTTTCATCCTTAATTTTGCTTTTAACTTCAACTTCTATTTTCATGGCAACATGCTTGAAAACTTCGCAGTTTCCAGAGTGGTTCCTTTTCTCTTTCTACTCATCAACATGCAGCTCCTGTATCACCAATGCAATTAATACACACTGGTGTATGAGTCTTAAGTATTCTTTTTTTTTTCCATGAAGCTGATGCTCATTTATTTCCTCTTCTCTACAATATTCCATTTAAGAATTTGTGTCATAAGTTATTTATTTCCTTCTCTTATTTTTTTTTCATACATTGTTTTGTTTTATTTTTTCCATTCAAGAACATAATTAAAGAAATAAAATTTTTACCTTTCTTCCCCTTCTCCCGGTCCCCTCCCACTACCCCCCCACCCCTCCTCCCTCCCCCTTCTTCCTTGAAAGAGGGCATGGTGCCCTGCCCTGTTGGAAGTCCAAGGCCCACCCCCATCCCTCCCAGCCTAGGAAGG
>PVIU01023468.1:0-27346 GCA_004026605.1 Ondatra zibethicus
GAACTACACAATCACAACACCTTAATCAAGATCAGAAATACATATATATAACAAAATTGACCTTAAATTTATATCAATAAAGCAAAATTTATACCAATGTAAATTATCCATATCTATATCATCTCCCCCTTTAAATTTAAAGAACATTTAGAAACAATATTTGGGAATATGGGCGTAGTTACTTCTTTCCAAACTTCTTTCTGCTGTATGGGGGCGCTGTCAATCAGGTCTTTCATGGTGTATCCTGTTCATCTCAGTCACCAGTTGAGTGAAGTAATTTTCTGAAGGTGTTCACAGTGACCTTTCAGGAGGGCGTGGTCTATCAAACCACATTGGTGTAGAAAATCCACAGGGTCCCATCCTCTGTGAAAACAAAAGAAGACCCTCCTTTCCAAAGCACCATATCCTTAGACCCAAATTTTGAAGCCATTATACCTTTGTAATAATATCCATGCTGGTTTAGCTTAGCAGCTCAGACAATGAAACATGTCTCTGTACTTAGCTCCTTTACAGTCAAGAAATTCAAAGAAAACACAATAAAATACATAATCCAGACATTCTGTGAATTTTCCATTTTTACGTGGCTTTTCTTTTCTCTCTCTCTTTTTTTTTAATCTATGACTTTTTGTACTCTGTCTCTTTAAAGACTTTACCCTTTTCTTTTTAAGTATCTCTCTATTTTTTTTCTTTTCTCTCCCAAGCCTACGTACAGCCATCCAACACTATGACCCATTTAGAGGTCTTTTATGTCTGAATCTGTTCTATTGTGAATCTGTAATTCTTCAATGTATAGGAACAGTTTTGCTTTGCATTTTTAAAATGCTAAACTCTTAAGAATCTAAGTTGCCACGATCCCAGGTCAAATACAGGTACTGCCTGCTTGTTTAAGCCTCTGAGCCGCAGCGCGCAAAACATCTGTGTATGGCTGCAGAAATCCACCATGCTCTCCGGCCTGACTAAGCCTGATCCCGGTCTGCCCAGGCAGGAAGAGCTGAGCCACGGCATGGTCTCAGCTACTTTCTTCCCGATCCCAAGCGGACACACAAACATCCGGGCCCACAAATACTCCATAGCCGGAGTTTGCACCGGCGGCAGGGCCCAGGAAGCCGCGTTTTAAAATCGCGCCTTTTTTTTGTTGTTGTTGTTATTTTTTATTGCCAAGTCAGGAAATCTCTCTGTAGCATGCAAACAGCAAAAAGCTGTGTTAAACTCTCTCTCTTTTTTAAGACATCTCAGGTTTTTAAGTGGATTCAGTCCACCATCTGGCTCCCGGTATGTACCCGAAATAATTACACGGAAACTGTATTCACTTAAATACTGCCTGGCCCATTATCTCCAGCCCCTTATTGGCTAACTCTCACATATTATTTTAGCCCATCTCCATTAATGTGTATCGCCACTTGAGTTGTGGCTTACCGGCATGAGTCTAACCAGTGTCCATCTTGTGCTGGAGAAGCATGGCGTCTGCTCCATTGCCTTCTCTCTCACAGCATTCTGTTCTGTCTACTCCGCCCACCTAAGGGCTGTCCTACCAAAAGGCCAAGGCAGTTTTCTTTATTTAACCAATGAGGGCAATATACAAACAGAAGACCCTCCTACACCAAAAATATAAATACAATATTTGTTAACATTACAGATTATATTATGTTTCGATTATTTTATTTGTGTGCATGAGTTTTTGTGCACAAGCAAGGGTAATAAGTAGTTATCATAAAAATAATGAAAAATCACAGGACGTGCCAAGTGGTGGTGGTGCATGCCTTTAATCCCAGTACTTGGGAGGCAGAGGTAGGCTCAAGGCCAGCCTGTTCTACAAACCAAGCTTCAGGATAACCAGGACACTTTCACATGGAAAATCTATCTCAAAAAACCAAAAATAAAATAAAAAAGGCTACATGTTTGAATAGGTATGCAGGATCTAGCACAATAGGTATATCCATTGTTACAACTAAGACATGTAGCATCATAGAACTAAGCTCCATTAGTTTGTAGTATTAGATAGAGCATACTTAGGATATGGGCTCATGGTTAAAATAAATATTGTCATGGAGACCAGTTACTGAAGACTAGAAAGGATTTAATGATTTGAGATATGAAAATCAAAATGGAGTTCCAGAGAACTGGAAGCATGATACCAGGAGGCACACAATTTCAGTATTTTGGAAATGGAGTCAGCCATTTCAAGAATCTAAGACCAGATTCAGCTACATATTGAGTTCAAAGCCAACATAGCCCACCTGAGAAACTATCTCAAAGAATAAAAAAAGGTAAAATAGAAGAAAAGAAATGTAAAACAAAAGAGATGGGAAAAAATGTCTGTAAGTCCATGATCACTGTGTCCTGCTACTGAATTAAGTGCTCTACAGCAGAGAGTATTTCCTGGTGACACTTGACAGAAAGTCAATGCAAACAAGCTCAGGTTCAGCATGAGATTTATTGGTCCATGTATCCAGGAAGGACAAGGGTGAATCTGAGGTTGAGTGGAGCCAGGAAATTGAATATCTTCAGGATACTTTGTACGACAGTCTCTTTTTGTGTTCTTCCTAGACGGATTCAATTATATTGCAGCGGAACAAGCCTAACTAGGATTTAGGCTGTTGAAAATTCCATACTTGTGGAATTTTGTCATGGCCTAGCAGGTAATACTTCCAAAATAGTTACTGTCTATATCATTGTGGAGAATTAATTAGTTGTTGTTTTTTTTCTTCCTGGTTTGAGTCTTTAATGAGTCTTTCACCATTTATGCTATGTTATATGTAATATTTTAAATAAAAACTAAGATATGGAGGAAGTTTTAGACAAGAACAAACATCCACACAGGTGCACAAGTATGTACGGGTAGAAGTACCTGTTTATGGTTGTGTTTGAAGTCTCTGCGAGAACTTCTCTGGAGAACCCTTCTCTTACACATCTCATCTTGCACCTTATACTTTCTGTATTATGAGTGGTGTATAGAGAGGGCATGTGTGGATTGTCATTAGGAAAATGTAGCTTTTAAGAACATTATCACTTCCATGAACTTCTAATTTTCCTTTTTTGTTGTTTTTATTTTTTTCTGTGATTTTAAGGAACAAAAAAATAGGGCTTCTCCTTTCATTCTTACCAATATTTAAGTCAACAGCTATTGTATGGTGAATTTTCTATTCATAGAAATGTTGCATGAAACTGCACTGTTTACATGACATGATTGTAAGATCACTTAACTTGGGCTGTGAATTGACAGGGTCCCAGAAGTCAAATATCTAAAACTTCTCTTGTGTTTTCAAGGTTTATAGACCCCTTTAGCCTACAATACAGCAATCTCTTTCAGTACAGTCACTTAAACAACAAACAACTGTGATCTCACAGTTCCCAGGCCAGAAGTTCAAACACTGACCGTTTTCTGCTTCGCATCTCCTAAGTCTGAAATCAAGATGAAGTAGGCAGCACTCCCATTTGAAGTGCAGATGCCCTTCGAAGCTCTAGCATTGGTGGAGAGATTCAGTTTCATCAAGGTTCATTTGAGGTCCCTGTATCCTATCCTGCTGCTAGGAGAGGATGTTCTGCTCTCATGGAAGCCTCTGTACTCTGTGCTTTCTATCTTGAAACCCTCAGGAGAGACTGTGTCATGCATCAAATCCTGTTCAGATGTTAAGGAATCTTTCAACCAGAAGCAGCTGTGCCTCTTTTTAAGGCCTATGCCCATGGAGATAATGTTTGTAATTTAAAAAACAATTATTTGGGGCTTTGGTTATATTTTCGAATTGCTTTCACAGCACCATTAGTAAGCATTTAGTGCCAACTGTGACAGGTATGTGAAACACTAATTGCTGAGAATCTTGGAAGCTGTTACAAAATGCAGCCTATCACCTCAGAGGAGCGTTTCACATACAACTTGCACTGATCCCCTGGGTTTAAAGTTAATCCATGCAATTTCTCTCTGCAGAATTTACTACTATCTGGACATAAACCTTAAACAAATATATAAATGCTCTAATGGCATACAAAAATATATACTAAATCTATATACACATGATCATAAGAACAATTTATTGAATTCATTAGTCACAGATTCAAAAATGAATTTATTGGCATGCCTGTGCCTACTAGAGGGTGACACATCGATCATTTCCTTACTCTTTTTCTTTCTTGATATATGTGTTTAAAACTACATTAAAATACCAAGTTTGACCATAAGTAGATCAAAATAGGGTCAGCAAGACAGCTGAGTGTGATGATACATATTTGTGAGCAAGCCTGACAAACTCAATTCAGTGCCCAGGACTCACAAGCATTAAGATAGCACGCGCACACACAGACACACACACACACACACACACACACACAAATAGGGAGAGAGAAATAAATAATAGGTATCAGTAAATATAATAAAAATGAAATAATTTGGACTTGGATTGAAATTTGAATACACAAAACTTTTTATGGTGCTCTTCAACTCTATCAGGAATAATCCTTTAAATCTTATTTGAAGGGGATGACTCTTTACTTTCAGTTTGTTTCTATTAGGGTGGACCATGTCCCCTGTTAGAAAAACAAAGCTATTTTTCAAAATTTTAAAAAATATAATGACAAATAATTCTTTGTCATGTGTACAGTATACTTTTCTAACCAAATATTTGGGCATTTGATGTGGGATTCCCCTCTGTAGTCTGTGAACCATTACTTGATATAGAAGCTGCTTCAACTTATTGCAGGGCAGAATAAATCCTGGTGAGAATCTGAACAGAGATATAGAGAAAGAGGAGGTGGAGTGAGGGAGACACCATGTAGGTGTCAAAGAAGAAGGATGCTGGAACCCTACCAGAAGGCCACAGCCTTGTGGTGATGCACAGATTAATAGAAATGGGTTAATTTAAGATGTAAGAGCTAGTTAGAAATACACATAAGCTATTGGCCAAACAGAGTTTTAATTATGTAGTTTCTGTGTGATTATTTGTGTCTGGGTGGCTGAGAAATGGAAGACCAGACTCTGTTTACCAGCGTTTTTTTCTAAACGGCAGATTTTAATTTTGGCCTCTATATGTATTACCTTCCAATTTTATACAGCAATAACTTTGACTATCAGGAAAAAATATTTTTGTATTCTTCCAATATAGCTATATTAATAATTTTATTATTATTTTGATGTATTTTAGGTATTTATTATGTATAAATAAGAGTTCAATACATTTATATGCTACATATTTATTAATTTAACAATATTAAATTTTCTACTGTGCCATTTTGGAAATTTTAACATAAATATCAGCAGTTTAGACCCAACATTTGTAATTTCAATCTCTCAACTTCATCTTAATAGGTGCAGGCACATCAATCTTTGAGATAATCTCCACTGGCATTTTGCAGTCTTGTTCTTTATTCTCTTTTTCTGTCCCACAACCCCTTCCTCCCTTAGTGCTTTCCTCCCTCATCTTTCATTACATTTGTTTTAACTTCAGTTGTACTTTTATTTCTCTTCAACTGATTTGATTATTATAGTAATGAGTGGTTGTCAGTAGTTTGCTGAGAAAAGATTCACAATAGATAAATGTTTTGAGAATATTTAAGCAAAAGATTTTATTCCCTAATATTGAATTCATAGTTTAGCTAAGACTCCTAGCAATAGTAGAGAAGTTGCCCAAACTGCCCTTCCCTTGTAATCAGATTGGTGAAAACCCCAACTATCATTACAGACCCTTCACCAGTTAACTGATGGAACAATACACAGCCAAGCACCAGACTAAACTCTGTTAAGCCAATCAAAGAGAAGGAGGAGGGAATATATGTGCAGGGAAGGTCAAGATCATGATGGAGAAATCTACAGAGACAGTTGAACCCAGGTCATAGAAACCCATGAACTCTAGATCATCAACTGTGGAGCCTCCAATGGAGTGAACTAGGCCCTCCAAATGTAGGAGACAGTGATGAAGCTTGGACTGTCTGTGCAGTCCCTGGAAGGATCTGTCCCTGGGGAATGAGCTAGCTTATTGGAGCCCATTCCCTATGATGGGAGGCTATACTTAGTTTTAATGGAGCAGGGAGGGGTTTGGTCCTGCCCCAGCTTAATTTGCCAAACTTGGCTGACTTCCCATGGGAGCCATTAACCATTGGGAGGAGTGACTGGGAAGTGAGATGGGAGGATGGGAGAAGGTAGCAATAGGGGTAGGAGGAAAACCTGTGATTGGAATGTAAAATGGAATTTAAATAAATAAATAAATAAATAAAAGAATATTGTAAAGGTTGGTTCAGAGGGGACTTGGAAAATTTTTTAGGCAGATCAGGTTTCAATACAGTCTAGTATTGACTAATACCATTGCATGTCCATTAGTAATCATTATTTTTTAGTCCTGTAATGCAAAGGAGCAAATGTGGTAGGAACAAATACAAAATGTACAGTTGGAGAGAAAAGGGCACTGGCAATATTACTGTTACTGCCAAGACTTTTGCTGGAAGAGAGGCTGGAATGGTTAATGTATGAACTGACAACATTATACCTCCTTAGTATGATTAAAAGGAATATTTTTATTTGAGAGAGAGAGGAGAGAGAGAGAGAGAGAGAGAGAGAGAGAGAGAGAGAGAGAGAGAACACAGCCAGAGGCATGTGGAGTGTCCAAATAAAAGAGGTAAAATAGTAGAGTGTGGTGAGCCAAACAGGAAGCAGAGCTGAGACAACAGGTTTATATGTTGAATCAGTAGTTGGGATGATGGAAGCCCAGGCTTGAGAAGATTGGGATAGGGGAGGCGGTGAGAAGGCCAAGATGCTAGTATGGACTCTCAAGTGTGTAACAGATACTTGTGATACTTGGGAATTTGGGGGCCAGTGTGCATACTGGTGTGGTAATATGCATCATGCACAGACATATGTCCCTTCTGTCTTTTAGAATTTGGGGAAATGGTGCTTCCTTTGGACCTGACATTAATGAGATTGGCACTATTAAGGAGAAGCCTGATCTGGATTGGAATAAAATGATGAGTCCAGTACCCTAACCAGCTGAGCTTCCAATGTTTGGCAAACATCAAGTATTTTCTGTGACTAGAAAGCACAGTCAAAACCCGCTGTAACCAGGTTTCCAATGCTGTGGGGAACATCCCAAGTTCATATCCAATTTTATTTTGTCTTTTATCTGATGCTGGACTTAGAGTCATGAAGTATACCAGGAAGGGGATCCTGGATTCCTCCACCATGTTTTCAGAAAGATGCTGAGGCCAGACAACGAGTGTCAAGGGTATCCTTAGGCCCTGAGAAGGCAAAAGGCCCTGAGAGAACATTATGTGAAGTTGTGGAAGGGAAGCTGACACCTGGGTTATGTTAGCACCCTCAAGATTTTGGAAAACTCAGAATGGTGGGATAACTTCTAGAAAGAGCTACATACAGTGACTGGAACCAGCCTAAGAAAGCAGTATAGGTTCCAGGCAGTAAACATAGAAGAAAAGAAGCCTATGTCCATTCTCATGTCATTATAGAATTTTATGCTTGCCTGATGAGTTCTGGTCTTCCTCTGATCCAATAAGTCCTCTCTGGGCCCCCAATTCTTTTGTTTCTGAATGCTAATGTATATTCTGTGCCATTATAAGATGAATATTCATAACTTGCATTTTAATTTTATAAGTCATGACAGTTAATAGGTTGTATTGAGTCTCAGAAAAGTCTTTGGCCTTTCAAGCAAAGTTGAGCTTGTGCAAAGTCGAAGGGACTTTCAAATTTGTAATAAATGCCTTTGTCCTATTTGGTTGTGGTAGTTTGAATAAAAATGGACCCCATAAACTCATAAAAAGTGACATTATTTGAAAGGATTACAACATGTGGCTTTGATGGATTAGGTGTGGCCTTGTTGGATTAGGTGTTGCCTTTTGCTGAAATTGTGTCACCAAGGGTAGCCTTGGAGGTGTCAGAAGCCCAAGGTAGTCTTATTGACTCACTTCCTCTTCCTTAAACCTTCCAATCCAACTGTAGAATTCTTGGCTCTTTCTCTACTACCTTGTCTGGTGTGTGCCTCCATCCTCCCTGCTATGATGACAATGAACTAAGCCTCTGAAATCTAACCAAGCCCCAATTAAGACTTCCTTTCTTTGAGTTGCCATGGTCATGATGTGTCTTCATAGCAACAGAAACCCTAACTAAGACACAGTCCATAAGACTGTGGAGTAGGGAGTGGAATAGTAGAATGAAGCTGTTGAGATGAGAAATGGCACCTGTAGAATTGGGCACTGAAGCAATTGGTTGTCTATTTCTGGTACTGTTTGTGGATGCTTAGGAAATGTGGCCTTGCTGTTGGGAAATGGTTTGTTAAAACCTCTCCCTACTCCCAGCAACTCTGTTGTCTGTCTTGCCTCTCTAGAATCTTGAGCCTAAATCAAGCCTTCCAGATTCTATAAGTGTCTCCATTGTGGAGTTTTATCACAGCAAGGAGAAAAGTAACTAACACAACTATATTTTATGTGAAGCATATTTAAACAAAGTGATGGTTTAAAATGTTCAAACGAAAGAGGTAGAGAAAGCTACATGAAAAACTATTTCAAATGACTACCGTAAAATTTCATGCCTGGAATCACACAAGCACTATGACAGTGGTTGTTTTTAAGTACCCATCATTATATAGTTTTGGATTTTTTTTCTCAAGAAAATTGATGACTGACAATCTTGTTTCCATCTGGAAGCATCTAACATCTGTGGTTGTAAACATCGAAACACAGCTGTTGTGGGTCTGAGTAAGCACTCCAATTTATTTATTTTTGACTTAAAAAAATTCTTCAGTTTTCATCAAACATCACATTTGTTAAGCTAAGTCCTTATGGCAGAAGAGAAACAGTAAAGAGGAATCACTATGTCAAACAGTGAGAAATGATACTGTCTTTCCAGAATTTTGTTAGATGGGATACAATCTTACTTCAATTAAAAATATATTGTGATATGGCTGTTTGGCTTTTTAAAAACCAAATAATTTAAATCTATAAGGATAGTCCATATTCCAGACTTTATTTCACAGAAAAATATAATTTTAAAAAATAAAAAAATAAGGAGAAAATTGAGCTATTCAAAGTCAAGCTAAGGACATTTTCCTACAGTTTCAAATGTGCTGTTATACAGTGATTGTAACTTGATTTTCAGGATATATTAAATTTTAATTGTAGTTGCTCTAAAGAAATATTTCATATAAAACATGTCAGAATAAATTCATATATCAAACCATTAATTATTTTCCCAATTCTTCAACACACTTCTAATTAGTTGTGATTAGGTTAGTTTACTTAAATTTACTTCCTCCGATCTAAACCCAGGAAGAGATAGAAGGAAATAAATCATCCTTCTAAGTTTTCTAAGGCTGCTCATCACATCTATCTATCTATCTATCTATCTATCTATCTATCTATCTATCTATCTATCTATCATCTATCTATCTATCTGTTATTGTTATTTTGGGTGGTGTGGTAAATCTCCAAGTGGTTTCTGTTATTCTGAATGTGTGTGTGTGTGTGTGTGTGCCCACGTGTATGCACATGTGTGTGGAACTGAGAAGTTAATGTTGAGTGCCTTCCTCTATTGTTTTCCAACTGATTGTTTGAGACAGAGTCTCCCAAAGAGCCTGAAACTCATCTATTTGGTAAAATAACTGTCTGGCAATCTCTCTTATTCCCATGTCTCCATGACTAAAATTATAGGCACAAACCCCCACTCCTGAATTTATCCTTTCTATGTGGCTTTGCACAAAAATTTCCTATGAGATAAAAATATCAGTCTTGGAGGGAAGACATGGAACTTTCTAACCAAATGGGAGGTGAACATTTCATCTGTGTTTTTTTGAATATTAATGGTTCTCATAACTTTATGTATTTCAATGCTAAATCTCAAGTTGGTAGAACTGTTTGGAACAGATTAGAAGATATGGCATCATTGGAGGAGAGGTATCTCTGGAGATTTCAAAGCCCATGCAAATCCCAATTAATTATTTTGGCCTTATGCTTATGGATCAAAAATGTAATCTCATAGCTACTTCCCCAGCACCTTGCTTACCTCCATGCTTAATGCTTCTGATCAATGATATTCATGGATTCCCATCCTCCACAAGCCCCTAATAAGCCTATTTATCCAATACGGTGAGTGGGTTATGGTGCCTTATGACAACAGGGACATCACTAAGAAAGCACATACAAGGAAACTTGTTAAGTCACAGGATGTTTTAGAGGGAGGTAACAATGAAACTGATCATGTTTTCTAGGGCTCTCCCTCCTCAGGCATATATAAATAATAAGAACTGCAGAGAGACGCCAAGCCACTTGGAAGAAGAAAAGGGCAGGCAAGCCACCTAGAAGCAACCGATGTCAGCTAAGCTGCTGACAGAGGCACACAGCATCTGAGTTCCTCAAACAATCAGTTTATAGCTTCTGAAGTGCCTGCAAGTTGTTTAGCAGACATCACATTTCTTAGCTTATTATCCAAGATCCTGATTCTCAGTCTAAAGACCATCTGTGATGTGGTTCAAACAACTATCCCGTAACTTGTCAAATGTATGTAATCCATTAAAGAAGGCGGCTGTGCTTTCCTGAAAGTCCTTAGCTGGCCTCAGTGTCTGTGCTCACTACACTTGCCATACTGATTCTCCATTGCTGGAATAGACATTTAATGAGAGAAGAAACACAACAGAAGGATGTGATAAGCTAGTTCTGTAAACATTCTGCCTAACACCCCTATAACATCCAAGAGCTTTACCAAGTTAGAGCCACAATTTAGTGGTTTCTGATACAATCTCCAATGCAATAAAATGAATCTCTCATAGACACAATGTTTCCAGAGAACAGTTAAAAATAATACGGATTTTGCATTTTACTCAATGTTTATTATAAAGTTACTTTCATTAACTAAACTGAAATACTGAAAATGTATCTTTGGCCACTGTCAATAAAGATGGTTTAATAATTTTACTAAATTAAACAAGAAATCTAATCATTGATTGAAAATATTTTCTTCCACAAAAGTAATTTATTTTGAAATACACTGAAATAAAAATATGTATTTCAAAGTAATGTTTTTGTAATAATTTAATAAACATGTGTTATGTCCTCCAGTTTTCTAAACCAAAGATCAGTGATGTGTGAAATTGAAACAGATGGCAGATATTAAAGAACAACCCATAATATACTTTGAAAAGAAGGAAAAATGTGTTTATTGAAGGTTTATATTGTACCAAATAGATAGTAGTGTCATTTACAGCCTAGAAAAATCTGCAAACCCATAATTCTCTCAAAGTTTCAAGTAAAATAATGAAATCCAGGGAATGTGTAACGTATGGTTACTTCAAGTTCACAGATTGGTCAATAGATGCCTTTGAATGTAACTTGTTAATATGTTGAATAATGAGTCCTAAATTATATTCAAAATGAAAGTTGTTTAGTTGGAAGGTACCACAAAGAAAAATTGAGAACAATTTTGAGAAACATCATCAAAACTTTAGAACAGGTCACCAGAAGTCACTTATTGGCAGTATTGGTTGTCTGTATTTCTGAGGCCAATGCTAGCTGTTCCCAGATGTCAATATTTACTAATGAGCATCCTATTTTCAAAAGATTTCTATGAAAATTGGAAGTAATGTTTAGTCTTATCACTACTCAAATGCTTGCATCCTAGCTTTATAGCCAGAAAAAAAAATTGGAAAGCTAATTTGCATTTCAGTTTTACCAAGTATTTGATGCATAAACTTGGTCAAGTTACTAAACCATTTCTAGCAATTAAGAAGGATGTGAATTATCAACCATATGATATGTTGATAGAAATGTGCCTGTTTCGTGGTAGATCTACATGCATATAATCTGTAATAGTGGCTTTATCTTTGAAGTGTAAGACTCAGATGAAAGAGACTTTCAAAGAAACATCTTGGGAAAAGAATTTTAAATGATTTCAACACACACACACACTTAGCTTCCAGAGAAAAATGTTAATGCGCAAATTTTGAAACTAAAAGAGAGACATGTAGATAGCATAAAATATGTCTGAATTAAGATTTACAAGAAAGCACAATTAATATGGAAAGGTAAAATGGGGAGATGCAGTCATGTGAAAAATACCTTAAATTAAATTTTCAGTATTTTCAAATGAAAAGTGAAAAGCTTAAAAGGGTCAGAAAGAAAGAAAGCTCTACACAATTAAACACAGGAAAGATCTTAAACAAGAAGAATCCTTGCAAAACTGAAGCCAAAGGGTAGCTTACATGAAGATATTTCTGAGTCAGTATCAGCAATGAAATTCTACCTATGAATTTAATTAGAAATGTAGTGGAGATAGTAACTGTCTAATAAAACACAATTTGATTTATATTATATGGTCAAATTAAATTTTAATAAAATGTACAATCAATAGTTCAATCATATCAAGAACTTTGAAAATCTTGTAATTTTACTCCTATCATATTTAAAATTGTTAAGCAGCCCTGACATGATGCTGTGGACACTTAAAACTCTTGGGAAAGTTTCAAGACATCATTATTCACAGAATAACCTCTAGTCACATTTTCAGTAAATATGTATTTGTTTCTGTATATTCCATTTCTTCAGAGTGCTTTGTTAGGCACTAAACATTCTTCACATACAAAGATCTGTCATGTTTCTGTTGTTTTATAGTTTAACAGAAAGGAGCAAACACCATAAGTAGCATCAAGTGAGTTGGTCTACCTTCTCCCGGGAAGTTAACAGTCACACAGATCTAATACCAGAGCTGTTTTGACTTACCAGTTGTATGTGTATACTAGAAAAAGAATCCATTCACTTGGAGAAGAGACAAACCTCACTGGATACCATACCCTAGAAGGACAAGGATGATCAGAATGTGGGGAAGAATAATTTCCCAATGGTGTGTACAACTTCCCTAATGAGGAATAGAAAAAGATGAATAAATAGTTGCCTTTATCAGAGTTGGTGAACCTATGGTTAAACTTCTATTTCATAACTTAAATAATAGAAGAAAATCACCTTTTTGCAGAAATTTGTCTTTACAGAAGTCATTTTTTTCTATATAGAATTGAGAATTGCACGTAACAAGGAACTGTTCCTTTGATTGGTTGTTATTACTCAGTAGTAGACTTATATAATGCCCTAGATGCAATCCTCACTGGTATAAACACATCAAAATTTCTAATGCAATGCATTTTTTTACTTAAAAGAAATTAATGAATTTATGGTCAAAAAAAGTAGTCATAAATTGGGCTTGTAACGAAGATGATTTTTTTGTGTTGGCGTGTATGTGTGTGTGCATATATATATATATATATATATGCATTATTTCATTTTATGCAATCCATATGTAACATTAAAAACTAAAACAAGAGAGTGATGCAGGAAGCCTTACCGCTAGTGGTTACCTGCCCACTGTGGTGTCACCTCCAATACTATACATGTCCTTGTAGAGAATGCCTCTCACCTCTTTTCTGGCCTCTTTGTTCCAGTTGCGGGATTTGTTTTCTGATCTCCATTCAAACTGAGGATTCTCATTTGTGAGTCTGCCCCTAAATAAATAACCATCTATTTCTCAATTCTGAGCTAGTGTGGGATTTCTTTTAAGCGTCCATCCACACTAAAGCATATGAAAGTAGATATGTCATATTAGCCCGAGCATGTGCTCTGACAGGGATTTGCGCACTGATGAATAAAGCTTGTCACTTCAATAGGAAGTGACAAATAATCACATAAACATTACTCTTCAATTAAAAAGAAATATTTAAAATATTTTAAATATGTAAACTCAAAACAATATTTTGCATTGGTCGGCATTTTTAGTGATTTAAACTTTATTTGTTTCAAAGTTATCATTTCACCACTGATGTCTCGCTCTTTCCTTTTCATGGTTTCAATTAGATATCCTTTCCACATGAGTTATTCCCACTTTCACCTCTATTTACAGTATTCCACTTCAATCTATTCAGTCTTGATCTTCATTAAGATCCTCATTTTGCATTTTTAACTGCTGAAATTCCTTCTTCTTAAAATTGAATTTGAATTGCTGAAAATGACAATCATCATTATCTTATAAAATATGCCCTCCTTTGGGGAAGCCATCTGGAAAGGATTTAGTGAGCTGGTCTCCAAAGAGGATGAAGGACACAACAGAGTAGAAAGGAGTGAAAAGATATTCAAGAATTAAGAAAGCAAATTTACAATGCTGAAGACAACACAACTACTACTATAAACAGCAGTTGGCATTTAAGAGCAGGTTAAACATTTGTAACTTTTATATGGTGCTTTTTCAATCCTATGAGCAAACTGGAAAGTTTAATATTCTTCATAAAATGTCAGAGGAAATTTAGACTATAGAAATGTATAACCATTTCTGATTCCATTCTCTAATTTTAGGTAAAAGAAAATAGCCTCCCATTTTTCTGCCATTATTTTCTCCTGTGCTTATTTCTTCTTTTTTTCTTTATATGATTCACTGTCAAGATAGGTTCATGGAGACATACCACCACACAGGGGCTGTGTTGTAACCGAACCCTTTACATGCTCCTTTCTTTATAAGAAACCCTAACTGAGGAATTGGTTTAGAGGAGTGGGCATAAGTGAGCAAATATTCAAACAATAAACAAACCTCTAT
This sequence comes from Ondatra zibethicus, assembly GCA_004026605.1. Lineage (NCBI taxonomy): Eukaryota > Metazoa > Chordata > Mammalia > Rodentia > Cricetidae > Ondatra > Ondatra zibethicus. The sequence goes on from PVIU01023468.1 coordinate 14,555, forward strand.
TATTCTTTGTTTTTTCCTAGTTCATTACCTCCTCCCCTCTTCTATTCTTTGACTGCTCTTATATCTTCATCTGACACAAATGGGAACTATGAATGTATAGATGAATAGCTGTGCACTTCCTTCTATTGTTAGGAATTTCCCTACTGTCCAAGAGAACAAAACTTGAAGTTCAGCATGTGTTAATGGATGTCAGTCCATAATGTTCATCACTCTCCAGTTTCCTATTGTGCTAAGACATGCTTAAAAGCTGCATGCTAATACGTACTTTGATATTATTTGTAGTTTTAGATTTAAAGTAGTGAACAGTACTTAAACCATTTTTATGTCAGCATCTCCCTCTGTGTGTATCACATAAATGAGGTAATTAACAAATTGCACAGAAAATACATTGAGTGAAATTCACTTTCAGTTATGTTTGGTGTTGGTCAACAAATTAGAAAGAATGTCCCTGGGGAAAAATCTCTCTTATGCTTTCAGCAATCCACAGTTTTCTTTAGTTAACTTTTTCGTGTTCTGTTTGTGCGGCCATGAATAAAATCATTATAGAAATCATGCTGGAAACTTCTTTGCAATGTCCAGAAGATATACTGTCACAGTGTCCCTCTTGGTTCTGTGGCTTTGACAATCTTTTCCTTCTTCCAGATTTTGCTTGATCTTTAGGTTCAGGACACACAGTGGAGTTAGCAGGTGTGCATCTTACCCCACAGATCTACTTAGCATGGAATGTTCAAACCATGGTAATTTGCTCTTTGAATTTGAATAGGTATGGTTCTGTAATGATCCCTTTCCTTTGCAAAGAATTTTTTTTTTGATGAGGGCTGAGAGCTACACTTATTTATGAGTGCACTATTTAAAATGCATTTATAAATTGTGCTGCTTTAGTAAATTGGCAGGTAATAAAAGCATAAAAGTTATTTGGAAGGAGGAAATGGGTGAACAGGCCAGTCTTAACTGAGGTGGAGGGAGGGAAGCCTACACAGACATAAAAGGGATGAGGGTAAAATAACACAGATTTAGAAAATCATAAAATTGGATTTTTATTTATTTACCTCTATTTCATATATAAGTCTATGTATTATAGGCTTAGATAGACATATATACTTCAAATTACTCATGAAAAAGCATGAATTTTAAATTTTATCAAATGGTACTGAACATAAATATCACAGAACCATTAATATAAGATATAAAGTCATCATAAGATTCAGAAAGAAGCCATAGCACAATTAATATAAGTAAATTCCAATGCAGGATATTGAAAGAAATTACAGTTTTCAATATTGGTAGTACAGAAAATCAGGAAGCAAGTGAATGCAATTGTGACATCCAGGGCATGTACAGAAAACTGAACAAAAAGGCCAGCTGAAGAGAGGTGAGAATTCAAACCACTCTTGCCTGTAGGGGGAATGCCTGGCAAATGCATTTCTCTAATTGTTCTCATTTATATTTTTGTATGTAATTAATTTCCAGGAGTTTGCTAAATTTTAATTAAAAGAACATTATTCTGAGCAACATGTTGAGCTCTTAAGTTGAAGGCAATAGGTTATACATTGGCATTTCTACAGAACTATGCTAAAAGAGGACTAAGTTATGATTGACAAGAATTCCAGGTAATGAACAATGCAAGAATTGTTGGTATTTACTCATAGACTATTTTTATCTTTTAAAATTATTGAGACACACCAATTTCTCTTTTCTAGGATGCATATAATAAGTATTTCATGTTATATTCAATGTATAAATATGTGTTCACTTTTTTAGTCTCAAAAATAGCATTCTCAACAAACAACACTCTGGAAATTACTTTTTTGAGAAAATTTTATTCTCCAGTTTTCTATTATTCTGAAGAGCAATAGTATAGATACAATTTCCTTATTCATTTTGTGGGTATTATGAATATTTGGAATTTAGCAAATGCTAACAAGTTCCATACATGCACCAAGACAGTAAAGACTGAGTTGACCCACTCTAGTTTCTGTCGTTTGTATCCAAAGCCTGCCAGTGTTTTGAATTAGAAAATTTTAATAAGGCCGAATGTGGTGCTGTGTCACAACATTCTACTAACTGATAGGGCATTTTAAACATAGCCTAGCTTAATATCATTTAGTCCAGCAGCCAAATTCTGCCAGAGCTGTGCCAGGGAAGTTTCTCATTCAGGATGTTTTGACCAGATGGTGCTCATCCGGCCATATGTTGCAGAGCCGAGAGAAGCTTAATGATACCCTGCCTGCTACTTTCTCTCAGCAGTGAAAATTCTAAGAATAATTTAGAGAAATCAGTGATAAGAGAAGAAAGCTACACACTCAGTTGGTTGATAAACACAACCTTTGTCCATGCTATATTGCTTCTTGTAAGAGAACTACTTCTTAAAATACAAATTGGGGTATAGAACTACAGATCCATGCTTTGGTATGCAGGATATTACGTGAGTTTTGTAAAAGTAGTCTATGCTTCAAATCTTTTCAAATGTGTAAAATAAAACTATACATTATATTTACCTTAAAATGTCATCTTTGAAATTTGAAATATTACTGAATTTACTTGACAAAGCTCTCCAGCCTCTCAAATATCTACTTTTTCACCTAAAGATCTATTTTCTGCTTTCTTTTCTTTAGTATTAGATAAGGTGTTATTGCTGTGAAGAGACACCATGGCCCTAGAACGTCTTATAAATGAAAACATTTAATTTGGTCTAGATTACAGTTTCAGAGGTCTAGTCTATCGTTATCATGGTGGGACATGGTGACCTGCAAGCAGACATGGTGCTGGAATAGGAGCTGAGAGGTCTCAATCTTGATACAGTGGCAACAGCAGTGAAGACTATCACACTGGGCCTGGCTTGAGCATATAATAATACCCCAAAACCCACCTCTAAAGTGACACACTTCCTCCAACAAGGCCACACCTACTCCAACCAGCTCAGACTTCCTAATAGTGCTGTTCTCAGTGAGCTTATGGTGCCATATCGATCCACATCACCACATCCCACTCCCTTGCCCCACAGACTTAGCGCAATATAAGTCATAATGCAAAATGCATTTAGTCCAACTTCAAAAGTACCCATAATCGACAGGAGGAAACACATGTCTGGTGCGGCAAATCTAACAAAGAACTAATGTTTGAGGAGCTCACAGACCCCAGGTAAGAACCTCTGACCAGTTTGCTGTGGATATAGTATCACATTTCCTCTGAATCCAGGTCTCACTACCCTAAGTTTAGTGAAGATCTCTTAGCTCATCAAAGATGTTTCCTTGTGTAGTAGATTGTGGTAACTGCAGAAATGCACAATGGCCAAAATGCAGAAAACAATTGTGCTATGCTTGTTTATAAATGATATATCTGTATCACATCCTCAAAGGCTCAGAGACCATTGTTGAAGAGAGGACAGAAATACTACAGAACCTGGAGGTCAGGGATGATCACAGTGAAGCAGCATCCTCTGACATGACAGAACTGCCGTGCTCACGAAGTAATAGCAGATTCCATTGCCTAAAAATGATAGACACTTGAGCACGCCAGTCAACTCAGCCCCTACACAGGGGGAAGGCGACCATGGGCCTCTGATCCTAGTTGAGCCGTGATGGATAAAGTCTTCTGGTCCAAGGAAAGTCAGTCCTGGAAAGTCTCCCATACCCCAGTGGATGGGCCCATACCCACAATTATATGAATTGTTCAAAATTCTGGTTTATTAAATTTAAAAATGGAGGACCTGACGTTTCAAGTATAAGGAGGTGGTGGCGGATTGGGGAGAAGTTAAGTGTGAACATGATCAAAATGGTGTATGAAATTCTGTAAGAATTAATAAAAATACAACTTTTGTCTATTATTGGCTTCTTAAATTGTAAAGAGGAGGTTCACTTTCGATAATTTTGCAGTTTGATTTGGCCGAATTGGACTTTCAAGCCACTGTAATGTATTTTATGCATTCCTAATAGTAGAACATTTAATAGCAAATGATACAGATTTAGCATTACAAACATGTCTCAAGTCAAAGTCCTTAGGCTGAGCAGCAGATTCCCATTGTGTTTCATGCCTCTTTAGGTTTTGCTGCTCTGTGGTTTTGCTTGTTCTTCTTTCCTTAGGTTTTGAAAGTCACTGTATGTTTTTCCCATTTCAGTCCTTACTTTGTGATTGTGTTAAAGAAAATGCAGTTCTAAATAATTGCCTTAGAACATTTCCCTCTTTTGCTCCTCATTTCCCCCACTGCTGTGAAATTCCTTAAATAGCTAAAAATAGACATCAATACCTTTTCTCAAAGTCGGATCAGTCAATCTCTTCCACGTAGCAGAGCTTCTTTCATTTCTTTCTTCAATATCAGGTTGTAGAAGCATGGAGTTAATGCTGCTCTCTCACACTTTTCCTTATTCTGTAGCCTTTACATATTTTGTATAGGTTTTCCCTCATTATAGTCAGATTTTTAAAAATTTATTTTGTTTAATATCAATCCTGGCAAAGAGCTTTCAAATTGATCTTCTGAGTTAACATTGGGTACTTCAAGTGCTTGATCATACCCTGTGTATTTCTCAGAAGGCAAACTTGATTGTACATGCATTGATTTGAGATTTTAAATCTGCACCACATAGGTAAACAGATAAATATAGTTTGTAGACTTCTAGAATGATGAGTTTAGGTAACTTCACACAATCTAGAAACACCAGAGAAGAAACTAAATGAATAATTATTTTAATAAATTGTTTTGTAGCCATATCTATAACATATTTTCTCATTTGAGTAAATTAGGTCATAAGTATACAATCAGTTGATCATTACCATGCTTGCATTCATCTTTTCTTTGCATTTGACTGTAAACATGATCATTTCAAGTTCTTCCATCTTGTCTCCCCACTCGGTCTGGAATATAAACTGGAACTGTGAAATAGACACAATGCTTTTGTGAGGTCATTTATGAGAGCTATATGAAAGGAAACTAAAACCAAAATGAAACTTATTGATGTCCCTTTGATTTCTTCACAGTTTTCTGTCTTACACAAAAATTTACCTGAAATAAGCATTAATACCCTGTAAATAGCACACTAACTAATTCTAACAATGATAAATATCTATATTGTCCAACATTTTCAAACCACACATGTCTTCTTCCGAGGTTTCCTTATACCCTGGGTATTTTCCACAGGTTTGCTGTTGGTTTGAACAAGCTTGTACTCTGTTTAATAGCAGATTTTTGCCTTTGTAATGCCTCCTTATTGAGACTAGACTCTTCTGTTGGTCGTGTTCCATCACTTTATCCCAGGTGCCCATCTGGAGGGCTTAACTGCATTGAGTTGTCCAAGGTTGTGACACCGAAAATGTGACAAAAATTCTGCTTTCTTCCAACTCTTGTAGATAACAGGGGTTCAGTCTGCTGTGTCAGAAACTAGGAGATTCCTCCAGGTCCCTGTAGTCTTTGCTTCCATTCTACAAAACACCTTAGAAGTTGAGCTCTGCTGTGTGCCAAGAATTACTTTCACTGCTATGGGAATAGTTGCTTAAGGCTTTCCTGAACTGTTTAGAGATAATTGCCAATAGGATTTTCTGTGTTTACCTAACATAATATACCTTATGTCTTCTAGCTTCTGTCCAAAATGTAAATCACCAATCTTACCCCAAGGATTATGAGGTAAAATTAGTCACAAAAGTAGTGACATGCATATTTATTGTGTTTACTATAATTAAATACTAAGAAATGGAAACACCATGTTCTCACAAGTTATGTTAATGAGATGACATTATGAACATTCAGTGGGCTTCATTGAGGTTACACTCTGAAGACACACATACCTTTAACTGTTTATTATAAGATGTATATATTTCTGAAAGAACGTGTTGAAGATGATTACTCAAAATGATAGATATACCAGACATGTAATTTGTATTCCTTTGTGTTTTTTATATCTAATGAGACTCTATTAGTGTTTTGATTTGTTTTTAAATTGCCCTCTATTATGTGTATTGGAAGTAAATATATAATCAATACCCATGGAAATATTCAGTCTTCTCATGCATTTTTAATGAGAGAAAAATTTATTTCTGATAAAAGGAAAAATAGGAAATTAAGCTAGTTGACTACTTTGGTACATCATTCCACTTCATCTTCCTTGGAAAAAAAAACATGTATTATATAGTTATATTAATAAACATAAAAGAGAAAAGTGGCATGGAGATTCTCTATTTTTTAAAAGAATTGAAGGTAATAAATTACACACGCAAACACACACACACACACACACACACACACGTGTGTCCTAGGAAAGGAGAGAAATAAAATAGACTAACAAGGAAACTGAAATAAAATAAGCTTGTTTGTGATCTTTTTCTTGTTTAGAAGGATTAAGCTACATTGTGTTTAAACAGTGACAGGGATGCATTTAAATAAAGAAGAAAAAGCAATCTAGATGAGAATGCATAGCGCCTTATTTTTGAACAAATGGAAGGGTGGAGTAACCATGAATGTTGTTGCCAGAATGGTGTGTAAGAGCATTTAAAGTCAGGAGGGTATGGGTGTTTTAGCAAAGGATATGCCTAGCATCTTAGATAAGAAAACACTGCAAACCTTTGGATTCTCTGCTTCATTGTGCAATGTCATATACAAGTTATGTGAAATGGTGGTTCTTTGTAATATTTTATACTCATATGGAAGATATTTTTATTGTGATGGCTACACATCACATGAACATTGTTTTTTTATGAGGGTCACTAGAAATGTGTGTGATATCAGAATAAATGGGTGAGAGGTTTTTGAAATCATTGTGACACTTTGGATATATGAGGTTTGAGTGAGTCATTCCTGATTTATCTCAAGAGATTGCCATTTATAGTTAATAAAGTGATGAATGATTTTTTATCAAGAATAGCCTTATGAAATCTGTGAAATTTATGTTTTTTATGACATTAAATGCTTTTATTGTTTTATTCATAGCCCACATTGACTGTAAATTAAAATATGATGGGAATAATCCCTTGGACTTCACAGCTGGTCTCCTAAGGTTGTGGAAATGAGGTGACACTGCAGGGGATGGGGCTACTCTAGTAGTACTATTTCGTCAAATATTCTCACTTGATGGCAGAGGCGTGTGGATCTTCAGCCTCATGATGCATGAGGGAATAATCATGCCTTGTCTGAGGTACGTTCATGTGTGGGCAGAAGAGAAGAAAAGATGAGTGGGAATTACAACATTTACCAACTAAACATTTGAAACTAAAATCCTGCTTGTTTAGACTTTATCTCCATGTGCTGTCAGATACATGATTAGCCCTGGAAATATATCAGTATTTATTTCTTTGTTTGGATAAAATAAAAATGTGATGACAAAGATATCTCAGTATACTAATTTATATTTTATGATCCCTCTTGGATTAGCAATATTGAGATATAATTTCATAAAATTGTTAATAAGCAGAATATCCTTAAAGAAAGAAATTTTTATGCACAATGAAGATTGTGAGATTCAATATGACACAAAATTTGAAGAGTGACAATAATAAGAAAATAATAAAATAAACTATGTGGTTGTCAAATAGAGGTTTAAAAATAAAAGTGTTATTAAAATAGAGAATATTAGACAAATTTAAATAAAATAAAAATAAAATATATAGTATAAGCATTTCCTATGGCATATAAAAAGTAGGATATTTTATTGAGCTTAGAAGGTTTGATAAAAGCATGACAAAGATAAAAGAATGATTTTTGTCATATTCAAAACAGTTCAAGTAAATAACTTCCTATTCATGCTTAAGCAAGCAACTCTATTTAATCTCAGTCTCATGCAAGATGATGCAGAAATGTGTAGGGGGAGGATTGTTGACAAGGTTTCCATTGGGAAGAGTAGGGGTTGGAAAGACTTTAATGTGTGGCTGGGTATGTGGGAAATGACCAACCTTATACTCTGGAGAAAAGAAAATAAAGTTAACCACTACTGACAAAGAGTCAAGAGAATCATTGTATAAAATCTTAGGTCATCTCATATGTTCAATGATTGCAATTTAGCCTGCAGAGTAGTCAGAAAATGCCAAGGTCAACTTTACTATAGTTCACAGTCTCTTCATCACGGGAGACTTATTGCCCAACAAACGTCCTACATAAATGTTGCTCAAGTAAAAAGTGTCATGAGAAATAAAGTGAAACTCTACATCATAGAATATGTCAATATTTTAAGGACAACAAGGAAAAGACATTGGACATCTCTTGATGAATAAACTGTTTAACATGTGGTAAATATCTGTATCTGTACATGTATGTATGTAAGCATGTGTATATATACATATATTACAGATAAAATATAGGAATAAAATTTATGTTCCCACAGCATGAATTTATGTATATGCATACTATGTATTTTATATAGGGATATGAATATTAAGACTACTTATTTTGTTCTCATACTATTTTAAATTAACTTTTCAATCATCACATTGTAGAATTTTTTCAGCTTATTTTTAGAATGACATAAATATTTCTCTGAGTTACTAGAAGCATTGTTTTCTTGAAGTTAATTATTATTTTCCATTCTTTTACTTAAAAATCTATTTTTATAGATGCTCCCTGCTTTCTTATTACTGATTTTCTGAATTGCTTTCCTTAGAAGAAAAATTATTCATATTTAATTGTCAATAAAATACTAGCCTTAATCCCGTTGTTGCTTGCTTTATTAAAGGTTCTGTCATCTACATAATGCAAAATATTTGAAACATACTGTCTTCTACTCTGCTGTGCTTTCAACAGATGTCTAATTAGCTGCAACAGCTCAGAGTATAGCCAGCTTATTTAGTCTCCCAGAAACATAGAACTGTCTGAGGCTGTAGTTTTCATTAGAGCTTCCTTTACAGAGTCTTCATCAGCTGAATGTATTATTTATATGAGCGTATTCTCCTAAATTGTTTATTTGTTGGTGTCCTTCACAACCACATGGGGAGACAGGGTGCAATTTTAGAATTCAAATTGCAACAATGAAGCAGGTAACAATATACAACACAGATCAAGCACTATGTGATCCCATCAAGATGGAAATAAATGGGAATATGTATGAGTTTTCGGTTTGGCATTAATTATGAAAGCTGAAAGAAAGAAATGCTTCAATTGATTTATCTTTAACTATAATTTATACACAGATATAAAATCAAGTTCTAATAGTTTTATAAATATATATTCATATAGAATTAATAACGTAATAGATTGCTATTTCAATCCATAAAGGTAGAAATACATTCCAATGAAATCTATTAAGTACGTATGTTATGTAGGTAATAAGAAATATATGTGGATTTAGAGCATGTATTTATACTTTTAATGTAGAGTTTTTTTTAAAACCAAACATCAAATATGTGCTTTTGATTGCCCCTTAATCATGATTAATATTGGTAATTTGACAGGAGCAAGAGTCACCTAGGACACAGACATTGAGCAGACTGGGGAGCTCACATAGGTGAGGGGAGCTGAGATGGGAAGAAGCTTCTAAAATAGGAGCAGAAGGAACAAATGCATTTATGATCTGGGCATAAAAACAAACAAAAATGAGCTGAGCTATTATATTTCTTTGCTTTCTGGTGGTTGAGACACAGTAACTAGCCTTTTTTACTCTTAAGTTTTTCAGTCAGATATCGGGGGAAGAACCTGAATGATCAGAGAAGCGATGGAGAAGCCACCAGTTGACCTCCTCTTTCTTCCAGTCCTCAATCCAAAAGACTGAGATCCCCTCTCTGCCCCCACGCTATTACTTCCTGTCTCCTATCTGTCTTCAGTCCTTCAAGACTATTGTGGATAATTTTGGTCAGCTAGTGGCTAGCTCTGCCCTCTGACTCAAAGCAAATGCTATTGTCAAAATGTAATGAACGTATAACACAATATTTTCTTCTTTTTCTCTAAATAAAAAGGGAAGGTTTAAAATAACATAGTGAAATTGTATACAATAAGTAGAGTAGCTTTATACAAATATATACATATAAGAATTATATTAACTATTATTAACAAGTACAATAGCTATATACAAATCTATAGAGTAAAGAATTATATTAACTATGTCTAGTTCATTTGCATTTGGCAAATCAGAGAAAATACTCCATTATCTATCCTATAAAGGTAAGTTCAAAGTTTTGTGTCTAATTTACTTTATATCCTAACTTGGATTAACAACCCCAAACTATACTTTTTTGTCTCTCAACATTGAGCAAATAACAATTCTTTGGTGAGATTCTTTTAGAGATTTTGTCGTAGGAAAACTATAACTATTTAGTCTTCAACTCCATCAGAGACCCAAGAAGGATAGAAATATTACCTGAGAAAATATGAAATGCAGAGTAAACAACTTCTAAATTTATGAAATGACAAAAAGCTGGCTGCCTGGACAGTTACCCAAGGTTCCTCTGTATTGTTGGGGCATCCATTTTTGGCCTACAGACTGAGAATATCTAACACATTTCTCTCTGCAGCAAAATTTCTGAAGGACTGTCCTTCCTTTCCTTAGCAAAGTTCCACACTCACTTTAGTGTCCTGCTTTTCCAATATGAATAGCATACTGTCAGTAATTGAGACAAGGACAGTTTCTTAACCAGTAGCTAACTTTTGCCATAATGAAAGAGAAATCCATATGGAGTTTCTTTGATGTCCATCATCTTCTCTGAAGTAAACTGGTGTTGCCAGAAGCAGACATGTTTCATTGTCACAAAAAGCCTTTTGTTGTTAAAACAGCTCAAATTCCATATTCTGTAGACCTTTGAAGTGTTTGAAGATGACCAATCTATGTCAAATATATCTCTGTTTTACTCTGAAAACAAACCAAACATGATTACAAGTTTGATAGTAATAGGTGACTAATTACTTACCTGCATTTCTCTATTATTCTAAATGTTTTATAGAAATAACTTTCAAGCTCTAAAAACTTATATTACATTGATAAATGAGCTTCATAGGCACAGTATCTTAAACAGGAGTAGAAACATCTGTATTGTATGTTCTAACAAAAATAGTCCTAAATTTGCATCAATATGCAAAAATATTTTAAACAACAGTAGAAACATATATTCAGTATAACATAAATGACTTGAAATTTGTATCAATATGCAAAGATCCATACAAATATAAAACATTTTAGACTAGTAGCTTCTTCTAAGGTTTAAAAGTAGATTCAGCAATCTAGGCTTTTGTCCTATCATTTTGATATTCCTACTTTTTCTTTTCGAATGACATCCATGAATCTCATCTCCTTTTGTTAGCTTTTTTCCTGACCATCACCAAAAACAGATTATAATCAAACCTTCTAAATGGTAACAACTATCCATAACTCACTGAATGACCAAAATCCACCCACGCCACATCTTGGGAATGTGGGCATCATGTTCCTAAAATTACTTCCCATTTTCTAGGCATGATGGCAATTTTAGGAAACGCTGAAAAATTTGGTATTATTATTAGGTTTTGAGAGAGCAAGCTGTATCATTTGTTTTCTAATCTCTCTGTAATGGAAAAGTGCATGGCTTCTCTCAAATCCTTGCTAAAGTAGTCTATAAGGCTGGAACTTCTCAGACAGCCATATTGAAAATGTTCTGAGCAGTTTGAAGTGCAAAGCTGATCTTTGGGTACTATTTGATAGCTTAGTGGTGTTACCACAATCCAGGTGGAATCCTCTTTGTGGGGCCCCACCCTCCTCTTGGAGACTTCAACAGTTGCTGCTATGAACGGTTCTGGTTTATTGCAGAAAGGTTAAATATTTAAATGTCATATTCAACAGGTCTTGAAGAAGTTAAAGGACCACGGTCTTTTATGTATATCCAGAGTACAAAAACTTAAATCCAAGTTTTCTGATACAGACTCAAACAGGAAATAATGTACAGGAAGCTAGATGAAACCTTTTTCTGAAATTATTTAGTACTCTATATTTTCATTACTCTCATGAAAAATGTTACATACACACACATACATGTACATGTGAATATATATAATTTTATATATTTTGAGATAGTTATAACTTAAGAAATGGTTTAAAGAGAATTATGAAATTAGTGGCAATAGAATAGCTCTTAATTTTGGTTTTTCTTCCATCTCATATCAGGTGGCTATTCTGACATGAGACAGAGATTTTGGATTTTCCTTTAACAAGCATGCTGATGTTTAGAAAAGAAGAGAGCCATGCCCCCAATCCAAAGCCAGCTTTAAATTTTAATCAAACTGGGACTACAAAAAGACTATTTAACTTACATGTCTTTAGAGAACAGCATACAAAAACCTATGGGAGGATTTATGAAATTTTATCCTGTTGGAAATGTGTTATAAAATAGGCCAATTCACTTTTTTTTCTTGGGACATTTTCTCTGGATGTTTTGTCCTTTTTCTTCAGATGACTCATTTTCTTTCTTTTTTTTTCTTTTATTTTTTCTTCCTTTTTCATATTCTTTTATTTTTCATTCAAAAACTTACACTTCTTCCCCTTCTCCCAGTCCCCTCCCACTCCTCCACTAGCCCTCTTCCCTCCTCCTGCTTCCTTAAGAGGGAGCAGGGTATCCTGCCCTGTGGGAAGCCCAAGGCCCTTCCCCCTCCATCCTGGCCTAGGAAGGTGTGCATCCATATAGACTAGGTTCCCAAAAAGCCAATACATGCAGAAGAATTAGGTCCCGGTGCCTTTATTATTGGCTTTCCAGTCAGCCCACATTGACAGCCACATTCAGAGATTCCGGTTTGATCATATGCTCATTCAGTCCTGGACCAGCTGGATTTGGTGAGCTCCCATTAGATCAGGCCCACTGTCTCAGTTGGTGGACCAGCCTCTCCTGGTCCCAATTTCCTTGCTCATCTTGTCCCACCTT
>PVIU01023469.1:0-27376 GCA_004026605.1 Ondatra zibethicus
CCCCCTCCCTCCCGGCCTTGGGAGGAGTGCATTCAAAAAGACTCGGTTCCCAAAACGATAATACATGCTTCTTTTAAAGAAGCTGCACCTATGCTCGCTGCCAGCAAACAGAGCCTATCTGAAAACATGAGATTACCAAGAAGCTGTGCTTGACTTCCGTTTTCTATGGGTCTCTAAGCACTCGTTTTTAAAAGCTTTTATAGGTCTAATGTGGATCCATGTCCAAGGGTGGACACCATTTATAAACAGATGCTGTGCTTGGTTTCCAGGCCACCCAGACCTGAATAATCACACAAAACTATATTAATTACAACACTGTTTGGCCAATAACTTAGGCATATACGTATCTAGCTCTTATATCTTAAATTCACCCACTTCTATTGATCTATGTATTGCCACAAGGCTGTGACTTACCAGAAAGGTTCTGTCATCTTTCTCCTTAGGCAGTTAGATGGCATCTGCTTGACTCTGCCTTCTTTCTCCTTGAATTCAGTTTAGTTTCCCTGTCTCGCTCTATTCTGCCCTGCGATTGGACAAAGCAGCTTCTTTATTAACCAATGGGAATGAAACATATTTATAGTTTACAGAGGGAAATCTGGCATCAGTCTTTGTCCAGGGAAGTTACAACAGGAACTTAAGAGAGGCCGTGGAAGAGTGTTGCTTGCTTGATTGTTCCTTATGGCTCCTTAGGACTTGCCCAGTCTGCTTTCTTACAGAACCCAGGTCATTCAACCAGAGAGAGGTCTATTTGAAGAATACAAATTAAGACTATTAATTAATAAGATGATATAAAGTAGAAGTGTAACCATGGGGAACAGCCTTGTTTATGAAATGAGAAGTCAGATAAAATTTAACATAGTACAAAATTTTAGAAAGAAGGATCAATCTTAGTAAAGACAGGAGCACAGTTTCTTGAAATCCTTGTAGAAATGAAGCACATTTGAGGATTTGGAGTTGTTTTATGCTGTTGTTGTTTTTTTCTGAAAGTCATCATATTTTGTAATTCTGAGCCTTTGTTTATACAGCTATAAGGTTTTGTATTTTTTACTTACTTAAGTCACATCCCTACGTTTTTGCAGAAACCCTGTTCTGCAATACTGATTATGCAGTCCAATGCTATTCTCTTTCTGACTTGAGCATTGTAATATCAACATTTCTAGCCATTAGATCTTTTATCTTGGTCAGCAAAATTATTTCTGTTTTATTGGTGCTGATTTGCATGAAATAATTTTAGTTGTTGTTGGGAGGAGATAAAATGTTTTCTCTTTCTCACAAATTCATACATACTATACCACATCTACTACTAAAACTCTGAGTGTCTTTCTGAAATCCTGGATTCCACTTTGGATTGATAACCTCATTATGTCTGTGGTATTTTCAAGACTGCAAGGAAGTGATTTCTCATCAGTACATGGGTTGTTTAGTTATCCTAAAAGAGTGTAATGAATGAATGATTCAAAAAGTGCAGCAATTAATCCAGCATAATGAATAGAGAATCCAGGGTTTGTAACACATTCAAAAGAAATTTTAGGTAACATGTCTTGATAGTTTTGATGAAAAAGTACCAAAGTTGATGCCCTTTTGAGTGCTAGCTCATAAAATACTATAGTCATGGCTATAATGCAATGTAGCAATTCACCACTGTGCTTTCTTTATAGCTTAGTCATGGCTGTGTAGAATGTTTATTTTGTGAAATAAAAACTTTGCATTGGAATGGGGCCTTTGGCTGTACAAAAGCAGACTTGTGTGCCAATATAAACACCAGAATGAGAATACAGAGGCAGTTATTGGGGTAACCTTTGTTAACAAAAAATGATAGTTTGGTAAAAGTATACTGCTTTCTAATAAAACAGTCCTATATTTTAAAATATAAGTTCAATCAGTATTTCAGTGTTCTTCATAAATAAGACATGGAATTAATAGTTAAAGAGAGAATAATTCCTAAATTGTGTACTATTGTTAAAAATCTGTTTGTTATTTACAATGAAAATAACTAATATAAATATCCTCTTTCATAATCAAATTACAAAGATATTTATGTACAGTACTTTATTTGCTCAAAATAATTGCTTTATTGATGCTGTTTCTTTCCTTGCTCTCTTATTTCATTTGTTGAACAGAACAAAATTAGTTTTTAAAATCAAAGATGAGATAAAGGTCATTTAAAGACTTTACAAAGTAGTGAGCTATAAATGGGAAGAATATGTGTAGACAAAATCAACCCAGGAAAATGCGAATAACAGAGAAAACTCAGTTATGAAAGTGATATACTGTGAAAACATAAGGTGTTGAAATTCCAAAACCAAAAATTAAAAGAAAACACACAGCTCTGTTGACATATTTTTCAGAGATTTTGAGATCTTGCAAAATATGCCAAGAGAGGCATGAAAAAATCATTCAATCACTAAAAAATCACTAAAATGTAGTCTTTTAAAATAAAGCAAAAAGTCTTATCCTCTGTCTTAATTACGGTTTCTCTTGCTGTGAAGAGACACCTGATCATGACAACTCATAAAGAAAACATTTAATAAGGTAGCCCACTTACAGTTCAGAAGTTCGGTGTATTATCATCATGGCAAGGAACCTGTTGGCATGCAGAAAGATGTGATGCTGAGCAGCGAGTCCTACATCTTGAAGGTAATAGGATGTCAGCTGACACAATGGGGAGTATCCTGAAGAGAGGAAGCTTCAAAAACCAACACCACAGTGACATGCTTCCTCCAACAAAGGCCTACCCACTCCAACAAAGCCACACTAAGTAATAGTGTCACTTCCTGTGAGATTACGCTGGCCAATTACATTCAAACTACCGTATTCCACTCCTTGGCCACCACAAAGTTGTAATAATATCATAATGCAAAATACATATAGTCCAACTTCAAAAGTTCCCACAGTCTATCACGGTCTCAATAATGTTTAAAAGTTCAAAGTTCAAAGCCTCTTCTGAGAGTCTTGCAATCTCTTAACTGTAACCCCTGTAAAATAAATATTAAAGAAAACATATTTCCAACATATATAATAGCACAGGAAATGTATTGCCATTCCAAAATGTAGGGAAGAGGGAATAGTGAGGAAACACTGTACCAAAGCAAAACTAAAAACCAGCTGACTCTGCATCTTCATGTCTGATGTCTAAATGCTCTTCAAATATTCAAATCTGTGACTACAACGCACTTCTTTCTTTTGGACTTGTTCCATGCCCTGTTAGCAGCTCTCCTTGGCAGGTATCCCACAACTCTGGCATCGCTAACATCTTGAATTCTCCAAGGCAATCCTGGCTTTAACTTCTCAGCTTCAGACAATAGCCTTTCTACTGGGCCTCCAACCACAGACACCCATGACACATGCCAGGCCTCAGACATGGAAGCAAATTCCATAACCCACTTCTTCTATCATAAATTCAAAACCAGAGTCAATTGGCCAAAGCTGCCAAGTATTGCTTCTTACTGGGGCTGGAACATAGCTCCCTCATTCAATTACATCCTCATCAGCTTTCTGTCCTTCATACTGCCTAAGTTTAACTGTCCTGAAACTTGCTCTGTAGACCAGACTGGTTTCAAACTCAGACATCCACCAGCCTCTACCTTCCTGGTACTGCAATGAAAGGTATGCCCCACAATACCTGGCTCTACATCTTTCTTTTGTTCCTTTTTCACAAGTTGAAAACTTAGCTGGGTAGGATCTTGCTCTGAGGTCACCATTCCCCCAATCCCATTTCTTTATTTGTTGATCTCACAGAACACAAGACTTTGCTCCATTCCACTTCCTGTTACTCTTTTTATCCTCAAAATGTTCATTTTGTAATTTACCTTGCTCAGCTTACTCCTTTTCCTTATTAATCTTCATTAGTGTTATCAATAGTATCTGCAGGACAGAGTCTATAATGGACCATTTTGAGATCTTTTTTCTGTCAGTGGGATTATTCCATACTTCTGCTCTTTAGCCTCAGGCAGATTCTTCTGACAAGGTCAAAAGGCAACTAGGTTCTTCACCAAAATATTACAAGAGTGATCTCTAGGAAGCATACTAAATTCTTCTCCTCTGAAACCACTTAAGTGAGCCCCCCATAGTTCAAATAACTCTTAGCACCTCTGTCTTTCATGCTCCTAGCATGGCCCAGTAACCAATGCTTAAAGCATTCCATTGCTTCCATAACCAAAGTGAAAAAGTCTGAATTCCTCCAAACAAGCATAAGGTCCATTCTATCTTAACAATATTCCACTTCTTGCCCAATTACATTTAAACGACCATACCCTGAGAACAAAATAGTGTTGACTGTCCTGTCTCGTCCTGCAGCTGTTCAGTCCTAAAGAAACACACAGAAGCTTATATTAAGTATTAACTGTCTGGCCTAGTAGTTCAGATTATTATTAATTAGTTATTCCAACTAAATTAACCCATAACTATTATCTATGTTTAGCCACATCGTTTGGTACATTTTCATAGTAAGGCATTCTCATCTTGCTTCCTCTGCATCTAGCTTGTGACTGTCTCTCTCTTTCCTCTTCCCAGCCTATACTTGATACCTGTTTTATTAAATCAATATGAGTTACAAGTCTTTACAGTGTACAAAATCATTATTCCACAGCAGTGCCCCTTTTTTTCTTTTCAAAACAAAGCCCTGAATCTTATCTCCTTTGTTTAGCTTTTTTTTTCTGACCACTGTCTATAACAACCTAGTCCTTGTTATCTTTCTGCTTTATTAGTACATGCTTCACCTCTTCAAGATTAAAGGTGAATCATCCACCTCAAAAGATATAGATTAAAGGTTGGTCTTCTCATTTTAAATTTTTAATTAAGAAAAATTCCTCACAAATGTACCCAGCCAATTGGATTTTAGTTAATTGTAGATGTATCTGACAACCAAGAATAGTTAATATATATACATGATGCATATATGCACTTTCATTTAATATGAATACAATATATCTATTATGTATATCAAGAAAATTTTCTTTCTTTTATCCTACTGTGACTCTGATTGCTTGCTTTATGTTCTCAGTTTACTTAGTTGTCTTAGATTATCTTGAATAAGATTGTATTTGAAACATATCTGGAAGCTGTCAAGCTCATGACGAGTTTTCAGTCATTTTTCCCATTATTTTGATCTAATCCAGAAAGTAACTTTTCATTACAACATATATATATATATATATATATATCAGTGAGAAAAATCTAATTGCTATTGCTTTCACTTTAAAACATGCTTTCCTGTGTTCAATCATGTTCATAGCAGCATTATTTTAATAGCCAGAACCTGGAAACAACCTAGATGCCCCTCAATGGAAGAATGGATAAAGAAAGTGTGGCACATCTACACATTAGAGTACTACTCAGTGGTAAAAACAATGACATCTTGATTTTGCATGCAAATGGATAGAATTAGAAAACACTATCCTGAGTGAGGTAACCCAGACCTAAAAACATGAATATGGTATATACTCACTCATTAGTGGATTCTAGCCATAAACAAAGGACATTGATCCTATAGTTCACGATCCTAGAGAAGCTAAATAATAAGGTGAACCCAAAGAAAAACATATATATATACCTACCTGGATATTGGAAACAGACAAGATCATCTGACAAAATTGGGAGCATGGGGGTGGGGAGTAAAAGGAAGTGGAGGAGGGGAAGAACAAGGGAGAAGGGGAGGGTTGAAGAGAACTAGAGGGAATGGGATAGTTGAGATGGAAGGACAGATATGAGAGCACAGAAAGAGATATCTTGTTTGAGGGAACCATATAGGGTTAGCAAGGACATGGCTCTAGAAAAATAACCAGGAATCATCAAGGATGACCCCTGCTAAAACCCTAAGCAATAGAGAAGAGGGTGCCTGAACTGGCCTTGCCTGTAGTCAGACTGATGATTATCTTAAATATCACCATAGAACCTTTGTCCAACAACAGATGGAAACAGAGACAGAGACCCACATCGGAGAACTGGACTGAGCTCCCAAGTTCTGGTTGAAGAGTTGAAGGAATGAGAATGTGAGCAAGGAAGTCAGGACTATGAGGGGTTCATCCACTGAAACAGTTCACCTCAGCTAATGGGAGCTCACCAACTCCAGTTGACTGGGAAGGAACAAGCATAGGACCAAACTAGTCCCCTGGTTGACAGATGTATGGCTGGGGCAGACTGAGGGGCCACTGGCAGTGGCACTGGGATTTATCTCTACTGCATGTACTGGCTTTTTGGGATCTTATTCTCTTTAAATGTAAACCTTGCTCAGCCTAGATGTAGTAGGGAGGGCCTTGGACCTTCCACAAAGCAAAGTGCCTTACCCTCTCTTAGGGGCTGGGGTGGGAGGGTGTGTGGAGGGAATGGGAGCAGGGGAGGGAGTGTAAAAATTAAAAAGTAAAGAAAAAATAAAACATGCTTTTCATGTTAAAAATAAAAACTTCTTTCTTCCAATTAACCTACCAGCTATTCTGTTAAATTATGCCAGGTCTATTTAAAGTTTTGAGGGGTTGGTTAGGCATGGTTTTCATTTCTAAATATTTTTTCTTTCAGATGAACACATGCTTCCTTTCAGAAACAACTTGTGAAACCATCTCTAATTGTCGTGTTTCACATTTTCTATGAACGGCCTCATTTTTATCTTTCTAAAATCTAAAAGCAGGTGCAGAGCGTATGTACATTTCATTTAATACAAGCACATTACCTCTATTATAACATGTTTTCAGGAAAATTTCTCTCTTTCGCCTGCTCATGTTCTCCTCACATGCTTGCTTCATGCTCTCAGTTTTCTTACTTGTCTTAGGAAAATTACATTGAATAGAATGCCATTTGAAACACACCTGGAAACTGTTAAGCTCATGATGGGTTTTCAATCACATTTCCAATTATTTTCATTTAATCTAGAAAGTTACTCTACATTAAGTCAAGTTATTTTATATGATGAAGAGATTTGTAATAAATATTTCTATTTGGTTTCAATAATATCCTATCCTTATTTATTTTTTAACATTTATATTAATTTTAATTCTTTCTGAAGTATAAAGCACATTTTATTATGACCCACTGTTTTGCTCAAATGTTTGTAATCAAACTCCGTACAAGAAATTTGTAGCTCTCCTGCCTTTATTCATTTTCTGGTAGTGAATTCTGAATTATGCTGTGTTATTGGATACATGCTGTACTAGATTATATTATTTCTGATACAATAACAAAATAAATTGGATACTTTGTATTACTATTTGCCTATCCATTTTGATTTCCCACATATATTACCTTTTTAAAAGATGTTATAATAGTATAGGTACATTGATAACATTATATCTTCACATTTCAAGTGAATCATTGATGATAAACAATTTAGTAAAATATATGTCACTTTTGGCAACAATTTATTTACAGTGTTATTGAGTAGTGTAAGAAAAAAACTCTAAGTTGTGGTCAGAGTGCAATAGCTCCTGTGTAAGGTGAGTTTAAGGTTGAAACAGATAAGATGGTGTCATCTTCGTTGGGTGACTACTATAGGAACAATTTAACTGTGACACCATGAACTGTCTTCTGAATTGTTAACCTTCAAGTTGTTAAAACAGGCTAAGAACCCTTATAAATTTAAAGTTCTTTATAATTTAATAGGTATTGATGATATTAATAAGTAAAAAGTATAATAAATAAATAACAATTGTATATAATTGTTATTAATTAATATATGTATATTCTGCATTTTCCAAGCCAATATGTATCATCTAATTCATAAGGAAAGGCTAAATAGGCTAAATGTTTAGAATAATAGTTATAACATTTATTTTTGATTTTGCATTTCTACCCAAGGTGGCATTATAGATTGCTATTGAAAGTGATATCTTCAACGGCTATTATTGAAATGACAGGCCCTGACTGCTTATATACAACTACCATGGGGGTCAATTGTTGCCTGTCAAATCTAAGCAGATTCTCAAATGCCTGCACTTGGTTCAATATCAAGTGTTCTCACAGGCTCACTTAAAACTTTTCAGTCTTCTGTAGCATTTACTTGCATCATATTTTATTTGTATGTAGGTCACATGGTAGGGAAACTATTTTTTATCTTTTAAAAGTATTTTTAATAAACAAAACTAGCATACAATTCTATAGTATAAATCATTGTGGAAGTAATAAGCATCAAGTTAATATATAAACTGAAATAAAATGATTCCTTTACCTGAAAACTATCTAAAAGAAATAAATGTGACAGTATTTATTTGTAAACTTAATAATTGCTATCCCTTGATTTGTTTATGAGTAAGTCTCCATAACCTTAATGTATGAATGTATTCTTTTTTAGGATGTTTCCCCCATGAAAATGGGAATGTACAAAACTAACTTATATAAAAGGGGAGAGAGAAAAATCCATGTGGCAAAATGTAGATTAATAGAAGCAGGTTATAAGAGCTAGCTGTGAACAAGTCTAAAGTAAAAACCAAGCTTTCATAATTATTAATAAGTTTCCCTGTCATTATTTGAGGCTATTTTCTGAAAAGAAAGTCAAAATACATTTCCCTCAGTTCTTGTAGTTAGCAATAACTAAAGTGTATTATTCCAGAAAATGATAATGATAGAATTTTCTTGAAAATACACTTATTAATTTACTATTAGATGTTAGATATAATTGCTTGGCATTTACTCCAAAAGATATTTAAGTTAATTAAATATCATTATCACTGAATTTTGAAAATCATTTTTTCAATACTGCAATATGTTATAAAAATGTCCAGTACTTACTGTGAAGAAAATATTATTCTACCCATTTATATAGGTTATCAAAAAAGACATGTAAACTGACATTCCTTCTATAATTAATGCATTCACAACAGTCAAAGTCTGTTGGAGGAGGGGGCCGCTTGTTCTTCCCAGTAGCCCGGCTAGCTCACACCTGAAATAATCACGAGAAACTGTATTAATTAAAACACTGTTTGGCCCATTAGCTGTAACTTCTTGTTGACTAACACTTACATCTTAATTTAACCCATCTCCATTAATCTGTGTATCACCATGAGGTCGTGGCCCACTAGCAAAATTTCAGCATCTCTCTGACTCTGCCTTCTTTCTCCCAGCATTCAGTCCAGTCCTCATGCCTACCTAAGTTCTTTTCTATTAATAGGCCAAGGCAGTTCCTTTATTCATTAAGAGTAATCACAGCACACAGAGGGGAGTCCCACATCAAAAGTCAATCATGCATCTCATTTGGATGGAGTAGTTTACTTAGGTAGATACCATTCTGATGGAGAACCTAATACTGTGGCAATTATTGTGAGATAGCACGTTACCCCTAAGGGGGTAAAATATTTTCAGGTGTCAAATATTGTGAAATGATCAATAAAATCAGAAGTCATTATTTTACATAAATACATAAATTTCATTTAACAATTCTTTATCTAATATATTTGCCAGTCTGGGACCCTAGGTTTGGTACATGCTCAGAACCTGAGTATGCATTGTCAAATCACCATTTCATCCAGGCACCTCTCACCACTGCTTGTCGGCACCCTGCCAATGGGAGCCACTTCGTCTGTGTTTGATACCAAATGAGTGTTTTATTCCCTTTCCAGTGGGAATCTTGTCTTCCCTGAGAACCTCTATATCATCAAGCTAAAGTTTCTATTTTTTCTAATGATTAAGTTTTCTTTTTCACTGTACAGGTCCAAAGTGGTGCCCTTCCCGAGTTGGCCTGCAACTAGAATATGGTAAGATCAATTTCAACCAGGCAATTTATATAGTTTAGAATCTGTATTCTGACCTCACATTTATTACATAGTCTATGTATGTAAATATCATACCTTTGAGTCTAATATTCCAGTGCTTCTCCATTTTTCTTTGAACATTATTCTTAATTCTTATTTTGATTCCATAAATAGAATTCTATGATAAAAAGGAAAAAAATGAAATTGAAGAAAATGCAACATCCACTAATAAATGTTACATTACCAGAATTTCAACAGATAAGTATATTTATGTGTCCTACCTAAGAACCAGCATTATTGACATTGCATCTACTAGATCTCACATTTAAAACTTTCTGTTTATTGGCAGCAAGAACACATAATTGGATTTTTGCAAGGTGTGTCAAGTGCAATTTAGAAAAATTAATATTGCATTTATAGGAAGCACTTATTAAAGAGTTACCACTTAAAATACATTAATTAAAAATTAAATCATTTTTCTTATTCCTTTGCTAATCGTCATGATCACTAAGCCCAAATATCACTAAAATTCAAATCAAATTTTTATACTTTTCTCGGAGGACCATATGTTGAAAATACAGGGACCTCCTGCATTCTAGAATTCATGTAAGTTTAGTCTGAAATGTATCATAATAAGATTTTCAAAGCAAATTCCTACTCACTGATTTCAAAAGAGCAAAAGAATTGTTGTTTTTCTATGTACCTCCACTGTCTATAATTTGTGCAAAAATAGATGGCTGTATTATTTGAACAAATCCCTAATACAAAGACTGTATGGAAGTGCAACAGGCATCAGTATCCATTTAAGTCATACTCCAAGGGACTAAAGTATTTGTTAGAAGAAATTTTCTGGTGGCCAAGACATTTCCTATTTTCTCACTTGGTTGTTGGGATTGAAAAGTGATTTAAGCAAATTGAAACTATTTACTACAGGCTTGGATAGAAATTTGGTGATTTTGCTTGTTTGTTTGTTTTGGAGAGTGAATTAATTCACTGAAGTAAGCAGTGTATTGTGCAAAGAGAAGCTGACTTATTTACTTATGTCTCTACGGAACATTTATTGTCATGCACAGTCAATAGCAAAAGTCAACAACATCTATGAATCTCTCTCTCTGTGTTTGTGTGTGTGTGTGTCATGTGTGATGTGTCCTCAGAAATCTATAAGAAGCCAAAAGAAAGAATAGGAACTCCTGAAGCTAGAAGTGCAGATGATTTTGACTTACTCAGATGGGTGGGGGAGCCAAACTTGGTTCCTATGTTAAAGAAGCATCTTTTGTAATAGCTGGGCCACCTTTGCAGTATCAATACTCTATGAAGTTTTTAAAGTGTGAAATTAGATTAGGTTACCAAATTGCAACATGTTATATATGAATCTATAGTAGTTACAACTCTTCACATAGGAGGAGAAAAGATGAGTCCAGTACCAACCAGCACCACAATCACTACAGAGAGGTGCTCCTAGAATACATTTGGCAGTATAATTTAATTACTGACTAATCTCCTTATTAGATTAGAATATTAATTTTCTCATACAGCATATAATTCTAAAACAATACTCAGTATTATTTTTTTACCCAGTGATCCTTCCGAGCTGGTTGTAGTTTGCTGAACTTGGCTAGACTCACCCATTAGCGCATGGTTGATCTAACACACACAGGATAGCAGAATCTCCATTGTTAGCTAAGTAATCTGCTCCTGTTTAGCAGAACAAACAGGCTTACTCACAAGATGGGAGTGGGCATATGAGTGCTGAGTAGAGTGGCATTTAAGATTTTTCTTTCCTTTTTTGGTTTTTCCAGATAAGTTTTCTCTGTGTAACAGCTCTGGCTGTACTGAAACGAGCTCCTTAGACTACACTGGCCTCGAACTCACAGAGATCCTCCTGCCTCTGCCTCCGGAGTGCTGGGATTAAAGGCATGTGTCACCGCCATGCTCAAGAATTATTTGAAGCCCAGGTTTAGAGCTTCAAAAGCTCTCTTGTGTTATTCTTTTAGCTAAAGTAATCAGGAAAAATCCCTAGCTATCCAGAGTCAGAAAGGAGTACCAAATGCCATGGAGGAGCACTGCAGTTGTACTTAAAATGACACAGAAATAAGAATGGCCAGTAATTAGAACCACTATTATAATAAATTTGGCATATAAAAATGTTAAATAAATATGTTTCTTTTATCCTTATCTGTGCTACTGTGTTTCAGAGTGTTCTGGTTGGTGCACTAGAATTTCTTCGAATGGCATTGAAATTATATACTGAAAAGCTGAAACATGAGCAAAACTACCAAGAAAAGCACAGTGCACATCCTTCATATAATATCTATGGCAAACACCTAGATGTAGGAAATGTTCCTGAATCTAGCCCATTGTTCAGAACAATTATCTGAAAACTGGCTTGTGTTGAGTTTACTTGGGCAGAAAAAGCATGGGTTTAAATGGACAAAACATTATCTACAGGGATGGCAGGTGCTTTGTCTAAGCATGTTCACTGTCTCTATATTTTTCTGAATTTCTCTTCCTTGACATGAAGAAATTTTCTGAGAAGGCATCGGACGAGTCTCCTGATTCCTTTGTTTGAGGGTGGAATGAGTGATTAGGACTGGGAAAATGGCTCAATGAATAAAGAGTTTGTTTTGCAAATTTGTATCCTCAGCACTGGAGTAATAGACAGATTGAGGGCATGTGCCTATAATCCAGGAACTGGCTGAGTGTGGTAATGTCAGGACCATCCTGGGAGGTTGAGGGCAAGCTAGAATTAAGAAGAGAAATGGAAAAATGAAAGAAAATGCTGAGACCAACTTCTGTCTTCCAACCACACATGCAAAGGAGGATGCACATAGACATTTCTCCTACACACACAAACACAGAGGTTGATATGATTTATGATGCATCTGTTTTTTTTCTTTTCAAAACTTTGTATTGTTTGAAATACATTAAGCAACTAAATTTCAGAGTGCTGCTATTTGAAGTTTTTAAAGATAACAGTGGAATATAAATTGATTCCCCTATTAAAGAACCCAATAAGTGTCTGTCAGAACATTTTCAGCATACTTTCAAAGATAAAAAATCCTAATTTTTATTTTACAGATATTCTATGATCTAATGCATTATTGTCATTTTCATACTAGTATTGACCATTTTGATTGTTAATTGTCTGTAGCTATATAATAAGTTAGCAAAAATGATGCTTAGAGCAACTTCCATTTACACTCACATACACATACAACACACGCAAACACATACACACACACACACACACACACACACACACATGCCTATTCCCTAGATTATCTGCTTAAGACATACTAAAGCTGGAGCCGAGTGATTGTTGAGTTGAATTTTCGTGGGAAATTTCTCATGTCATCTCCCTTCCAACTTTTCATGAAATCTAAAAACTGTCTATATTTTTCACCAAAACCTTTTTGAAAACTTTGTGGATGAGGAGAGTTAGTACACAAATTATTCAAATTGAATAATTCATGTCTCATAATGTTCATATTTCTTATGTAATGACTATATAATTCAAATCCCAAGTAGTCACCAGTTTTGTATTAAGAAACTCTTTGTCACTGTACCATGAAATTATATTTAAATACCCCTTTCTCATTGCTTTATTTTAGGTGGCCCTTTTTTGAAGGACTATGTCACTATTCAAAGTATTGCAGCTTCCTCAATTATCACACTCTATTTTACAGACTTAGGTCGACAAGTCAGTTGGACCACAGTAAGTGTCAATTGTAGTATAGTATATATGCCCTGTTTTATTAATTTCATGTTCATATTTAAGGTCTTTCCCTTGCAGTAATAGGAATTCTACTACAGTTATAGTGAAATCAGTGTCCAATGTTTGATTGAAGCACTAGACATTTATAGTTAAAGAAAGGAAATAAATGTGGCTTTTATGTGAATTCAACTTTAAAAAAAGAATCTATCTTTTTATTTTATGCTTTGTCTATTGAGTGATATTGCTTCATCTTTTCTTTTTCCAGAAGCCTAGATATTTCAGGGATGTTCTTCTCAATTGAATTAGAAACTGTAGATAGAATAGTTTATATAAAGGTGGTCTTAATACAAAAATGCCAATAACGAAGAAGTAAGACTTCTTTGGGTTTATGGATAGTTCTTTAGGCTTCTTTCTCCCCACCCCGTCTTTCAGAACAATTGTAGTTCTCAAAATTGATTCATCTGAATTTAATGATATGGAAACAAGAAGGCTACACCAAGGAAATGAAGATGAAAATTCTTGAATCAACTTCAAGAGTTTGAGCTATTCATGATTGATGCAATCAAATAATAGAAAAGTTTCAGCAGCACGAGTAAACTCTATAGGTCGTTTAGTGAAAAAAAAAAAAACCCAATGTGGTAATTCTTGCTATGATCTACAGAGAATGTGGCCTTCTCTGTCTCCATTTTCTTTTCTCAATTGACATCTTTTGGGCATACTTTTCAAAAAGGAACATTTGTGTTTTGAAATACAATATGATCTATATTTATAATGTGTTTATTTCAGCATTGTCACCCAAATCGACTTTGATTCGATGGTACTAAAATCAAATTTAATAATGCAGTAAGTTTTTAGTACATGCTTTACACAATCAATTTAAAATTATTAAGTATGGATAGTGGAGATATTGCTCAGCACATATGCACAGGCTGTAGGTTCGATTCTCAGCACCCACCTCACCTTTCACAATTCTCAGTCCAATAACTTCTCCCGGCTTCCACAAGCACTGCATGTCAACATTGCATGAACATACACATGGCCAAAACACATGACTACATTAAATAAACAAATTAATATTTTTTAAAAATAATAAATATGCATGTTAATTTATATATTAAAAACTTTCTCCGCGACAGAAATTCATATTTATACTTCTTAATAAAATACTGTTGTATTTGTTACCTTTCCAGTTTAATCTTAAGATCTATTTCCCTTCTGTATTATGTAATGAATTCTTCTATAGTGGAGTTAATTGTTGGTATTAAAAAGTTGTTTTAGTTAGCACTGTGGAGCCTTTGAGTACTAAAATGTTAAGCTAAAGTTAAATTCAAAATAATATTAATTCTTGTGAAACATAGAAATGTTAAGGTAAAACTGATGATGCTGTGTTTTTTAAAAAAGCATTTAATACTTAATATGAAGCTTAAGTGTACTTTGTTAAAGATAGTTCAGATAGGACTATCTGATTTGCAAAGATTCAAAAATTGTAAAATACTTTGAGCATACTTGATGAAAAGAAAAATTTGTTTACAAGGATTGTGTCGAGATGAGAGGCATTAGCCAAGAATTCATTTGAAACTTTCAGCTGCATGAAGGGAATAAGCAACGGAGAGATGAAGCACTACACTAGAATGTTTTGATAACGGTACTAGAAAATTCTACCTTGTTTGAGGAAAGTCATCTAAGTGACCAACCAATCTCCAGAAATAGCCTGGACATTTGAAAATCAGTACTATGGTTAAAATACTCTTTTGCTCTAAATGGGTCAGTTTTATAAAATGCTGAAACTCTGCATTGCAATCACACCCATTTTGTAGCCACTAAATTGCACAATAGAAATATTTACCACACATTAATTACCCTTATATACATTTATAAACTATTAAAATGTTTACCTAGAATAAGTCATTTTTGAGTCAATAGAAACTGTTCTATATCACAAAAATCAAATGATGGTTTGAATAGCATTTTTTGGAATATTGGTGGTCAACAAAAAATGAAATATGTCTTCCTTACTAAATGACTTAGACAAATGGCTAAAATATTAACATATTTCTCGCTACACAAACACTGTAATCTAATTATAGTTGAAGTCATTATTTTACATTCATCTGTGTGTTCAAGTATTTATAGCACTAAGTTTCCTATCTCTGTGATATTACTTCTGAGTGGTCAGCTGTTTCCTTATTATAAGATAGCCCATCTTCTCTTCTGCCTCTTATTTTTATACATAGAGAATGCTTTATTGGACAAATAGGATTTTGGAAACATTTATTGTTCTCTAAGTCTTGCTTCTGTGGGACCGACCCTGTTTGTTCCATTATGAATTCTAGCTTTCTTTCAATTATTATCAATTCATTTTACAGATCTGTAGTGGGGTTCATTTGAAATAGAGTTCAATCATCTTCAATTATCTGCTATTATGTGTCATTATCTGTGTACATAATTATTTAATTATATTGGACACCCATAAAATTTTGGTGCTGTTTATAAAATCTTCATACAGTTCCTTCCTAAGTCACTGATTTGAAATGACTTTCTCCTCATCTTTGCGTTAGCTTTACCATGCAAACACTTTTCAGCTTGAGTGCAGTGGGATTTAACGACATTGTCTTAGTGACATGTTTGCAGCGCTATATTTTCACTCCTTCTCTTATCCCAGATTCACAGGGTTTTCCATCTTTTCTTTTTAGCACTTTGTATTTGATTCATAATGCACATTTCATTTGTTTTTATTTAACTACTTATAACCTTTTCATCATCAAACTTACTGTAGTCTTTCAATATTTTTTGTTTTATAGTCATCTTTTGTTTTTTTTATTGTCTCAATTAGGATTGACTTTTTTTCTACTAGTTCAATATTATCTTTGCACTTTTAGCTTATTTTATCTGACCAATTCTTAACCAGAATTATGCAGTGTATACCCTTTAAAATGTCACATAATTATATATTTAGTTTGATATTACTTACATAAAATTACCTTAAGAATGATTTATTTATCTAATAATTAACCTCGTTTTTACTTGTCATCTGTTGTTTTATCAGTCTAAACATTTTAAATCAGAGTATGCTGCTATAATAGTATATGCCCAAAATGTATTCTGATGAGCCTATTTTCCATATAGCTGGATTCTTTTAGTGTATAGATTACATTTGGTATCATTAACCCACACAAAAAAAGCAATGCACTACTCTATTCAACCAGATACCTTGAGGAATCACCACAATTCTTATCATCTTAAATAGAAGTATGTAACTTTTATTCCCGGGTAATATGTCATAGAACATCAATAGATATTTACTTCATAAAATTCCATTTCAGTTTTTAAGTCTTGAACTATTTTCATTACCTGTTTGATTGCTTTTTCTTGGTTTTCTAGGGTATCTTTGAGGAATTTATTCATTTCTTCTAACTTTTTGTTAGTTTTCTCATCCCTTTCTTCAAAGGAGTTTTTCACCTCTTCTTTAAAGGTCTCTATCACTTTCATAAAGTCGATTTCTTCTACTTCTTCTGGGTTAGGTTGCTCAGGTTTTCCTGTTGAGTACGCCTTGGTTTCCGGTGTTATCATGTTGCATTTCAGGTTGTTGGAGGAATTCTTGGATTGGCACCTGCCCATCTCTTCCTTTGATTGCAGTCAGGAGAGTCTCAGCATGTGGGGACCTCCTAGGATGGCTTGTACACACTCACCCCTTTGGGTAGCTGATCTCAGTGCATGAAGAGGAAGTCCGGTCTGGACCTCCGATCCGTCTGGACTCCAGATCTCAGCACAGGAAGAGATAGTCCTGTTGTTCCAAGGCCCCACAGAGGAAAGGGCAAACTTGCAGTGGGGAGGGGTGGTGAAGGGTCGTGTGGAACAAAGAGGCCTGCGGGGACCTTACCGCCAGGCGCCCACAACCTTTCCAGTCTGCACCTACGATCTCAGCACAGGAAGAGAGAGTCCTGATGTTCCAAGGCCCCACAGAGGAAAGGGCAAACTTGCGGGGGTGGTGGTGAAGGGTCGTGTGGAACAAAGAGGCCCAAGGGGACCTTACCGCCAGGCGCCCACAACCTTGCCAGCCTGCACCTCCGATCTCAGCACAGGAAGCTTAGCTGGTGTTCTATTGCAAAAGCAATCTACAAATCCAATGGAATGCCCATCAAAATCCCAACACAAGCCAGGCGGTTGCGGTGTACATTTTAATCCCAGCACTCGGGAGGCAGAGGCAGACATATCTCTGGAAAAACCATATTACCGTCCCAGACAACAGCCCTCTGTGCAATCAGGAACGAAGTCTAACAGCCGGAGACAGGAAGCGAGAGAGCCTTCATAAAATTCCATATCTTCATTTAGGTCTTGATTATTTCTGCAAAATATCAGCTTTTTATGTTAATAATAATAGGTTTGATCATTGGATTGTCCAGTTTTATTTTGACATCAGCAGTTTGATTTTAATATTTATAATTATGCTTCTGCATATTTTATTTTTGATATACTGCATTAATTGAGCATGTTTTTAAAACTTTATAAAGATAGAGATATATTTTTATTAATTCATAAATTCATAATAAAATAATTCAGTGGCTTTTCTGTCATCCTTCTAGGTTTCTATTTTTTCATATTCTTGTTCTCAGTGATTTCTAATACCTAAATTGTCTATCTTTCCTTTCATTTCCTTGGACACACAGATAGATATGCTTAAGCACAAGTATATCAATCCTGTTATTTGTACCTTTGGTAGATTCATGTTTTATAATTTGTTCTTATTCTTGATATGAATCACAATATCTCCATTTCTAATGTACATACATTTTGAAAAAATTAAGGAAATTTTATGTAAAAATATTAATGATTTCTGGAAATTTAGATGAAATTAATGTTGAAGACAGTTTATCTTATTCCACATGCATAATGGTACTAATGACTTTGAGAAATAGTGTTGAGATTCATGACTGAAATAATTTCATGTTGAGATTTATTATTCATGGACACATTTTTAGAAATTGTGTTCATCCTTGACAGATAACATCTATGGGTTTTAAACTTTCCTTTCCAAAACATGTAGAAAAAAATGTGCTGTTGTTATTTTTGGTTGTTCTACTTCAAAGACTTCATATCCAGGATCAATAACTTCTCCAAAGTCCATTTTTACAAACAATAATAACAAACTAAGTTTGCAATGACTCAGTAGCTTCTGATTTCTGGAAACATCTTAAAATAGTGTTTTGGTTTTTTCCCCCTCTTTTAACTCATTATTATGCTTTGTTTGAGTTACTTAGTACTTCTGAAAGATTTGCATATTTTATATCATTCATATGATAGTTAGACTAAAACAAATGATTCCATTTTTTCTAACATAATACTATCATCAGTGATATTCACTAGTGCAAATTGATACTACTTTTAAGAGAATACACAGTTTTTAATTCACAGTTCTCTTTTGTTTCGCAGTTGTTTAAAACCACTTTGTTTTTTTTTTGTGAATTTTCAACATTTCTGAAATATGCTGCTTAATTTGGTTTCAGGTGTAAAACACAGATATAGATAAGAATGCAAACTACCAACATCATCATCATCATAATAATGCCTAAGACAATTTCCAAGAAATCATAAGTTCATTGAGAAGAAATTAAGTGTAGAAAAGCTACTCAATTCATAACTACATTTTTTGTTATTCTTATTGAAACGTGATTTTTGTCTTTTCATTGGAATTCAAGTGGTCTTGCATACCTGCTGGTACTTAACTCACGCATTCAATCATGCACCAGCCTTCTCTATAATAAGACTTGCCATGTCTCAACACTGACATCTTGAACACAAACAAACCTGATTCTCTTTGTTTTCCAAATTTATAGAACACAAGAATTCTTACACCATTTAGATTATATCACCTGATATAAATAACCCAGGTGTTATTTTGCAGTGTACGTAAGATATGCAATTTTATGCAGATACTACGCCATTTTATGTAAGGAATTTGGCTATGCAAGTTTTGGTACCATGGGACCATAGAATTGTCTTTCTACAGATATCAAATGTAAACAACTCCAAAGGCTCACAAGAGCCTCCATTGTCTAGTTAAAGTAATGCATATTTCAAGAAAAACATTACGTAAGTGTAATGTGGAGAAAATTGAAGGGAAAAGTACATTAACATAATATAAAGTAAATAAATTAGAACTTTAGTGTAGTTCATGAATTCAAAATAAAAACAAGGCTTTACTGTTTATAATAGTTTCCAGAATTTGTGTGTCCTTACTGCTTGCTTTGCGTTTCTATGCATAAGTATCTCTTTGGGCTCTATTTCTATTTTTTCATTGGAACAGCAATTCCATTTTGCTAGCTATGACACTAATATATCTATGCAGTCTTTGCTTTTTATCTTAGAACAATTTTTGATAACCTTTTCAGTTTAATAAGGTATCTTTCATCTTTTCTTTTATTTGCACTCAAATGAATGTTTTGAAAGAGATATTGTCCAGAAGTTAGTGTCATTCTTTAGTGTATTCAAGATTTATAATTCACGTCTAGTTCCCATTTGAACTGCTATATTCTAGCATGCACAATGTTTGTAATAAAGTGCTGGCTTTTAAATTGAATTCATGTCTGTGAGCATACTATCTGAATTTATTTAAGAGATGACAGAAAGAAGAACATAGTTTAATTTCCTCTGACTCTGAAGAACTTCATACATAATATCTGATAAAATTTTATTAGCTTAAATTATAGTGCCTTTTCATCAAATTTCACTTTTAGTCACAACATTTTTTTCATATTGGATATATTATACAGAATTTGCTAAAATTTGACTTTGTTTAATTAGAAAACATTGAAATAAGTATTTAAAATTTTTCCTATAAAGAATGTAGCCTTCTCAATATCACAAAATAATAACTGAAACTTTTTCTGGAATATTGGTAAAAGTTAATAATCTCACCATCTCTCTCTTCTTGCTTGTTCTTTCTTTCCCTCTTCCTCTCTCTCTCTCTCTCTGTGTTGTTCTTCCTTCTTGCTTAGATAGGGTCTCATTGCACCCCGTCTAGCTTCAACCTCATTGCAATTCTACTGCCAAATCCTCCCTAATGTTCGGTTAGGGATTTGCGCCAGCATGCTCAGCACAACAATATCTTTGCATTTCAATGATGAGGTACATCATAGATTATAACTTAATAAATTCTTTTATGAAATTTATATTATCATATGTTTTACAGTTTTTATTATCACATCTTCTTTGACTCAATGTATATATATTGCTAGTAGAATTATAGCTAAAGAAATACAAGAATATTTATGTAACTATATAACTGCATTACATACTCTATTATATAAACCTAGATATATGTTCACATAAAATACATAATTATATAAGTATGTAAATATATGAGCATGTAGGCACTTAGTCTTATATGTAACCAAGACTGGTTTTAAATTCATGATCCTCTTGACTCAGATTCAGTATTGCACACAGTAAGTGGAACCTTTCTAGATCAATTAATTTAAATCAGGCAATCTTCAACAACCAGGCCCACAGAAGAATACAGCAAGGAAAATCTCTCATTAAGATTCTGTTGCCAAGTAATTGTAAAATATGTCTAGTTGACACGTAAAACTAAGTATCATAGGGCATAATATTTTCAATTTTTAATTTTAATGATGGTCAAGTTAATTGAGTTAATGTGGAATTATTTGGCAAAAAAAGAATGAAAAATGGAAAAAGTAGATACTGTCACTTACGTTCTTTTCAGTGAGTGGGACACTTCATATAGAATATGGAATGGGTGAGTAAAATTAAAAGTAGATTTACAATGAATTACTTAATAATAAAAAATGATTTTGCATTATTTCTATTAATATCTGTTACTCAGTTCAAAATCAGAGGATATAACGCGAATGTTTTTCTAGTTTCAAATCTGTCACTTTTTGTGTGTTTGTGGTAGATAAGTACCTAAAAGTACAATGAATACTGAAAATGTGAAACTCATTGCCTCAGAATGACCATTATATATATATATATATACACACACATATACACATATATACATTCATTGATGCATAAAGTTTGGTACCAGGCAAATGTTTGTGTGAGTAACTACATTAATATAACTGTGGTTACTTTCATTTGCAAACTCATTAAAATAAAATAATTGTTTAAAATTATTTTTTAAAATTATCTCTATATTTATCCATTTTCTTAGCTCTAAATGAACTCTTCTGAGCAAGATTAATTTGCAGCAGTATATAGTTTGTTTTTAAGTTATTAACTATGAACATATTTAATCATCTCATGTATTTGATGAATACTTATATATGTAACTCTTCAAATATTTATAAAACTATTTTTAATACAAATCTACTTTCTATTTTTAGGTCTTTTTGGCTGAATACTCAGGACCTCTACTAATATACATTCTTTTCTACTTGAGGAGCTCATACATATATGATGTGAAGGAGAGCTCTAGGCAGCCTCGACACCCTGTGGTACAGTAAGTGACACATGGGACACAAAAGGTGACAGAAAGACCCATAATGATGGTGGGATTACTTTTCCATAATTACTTTGTCAGATAAAGACACCAAGAGTTAAAGTTAATCTAACTTTTGGACCAGTATGTTTTAGCACTCAGCACAGTTAAAGAGATCAATTTCTATGCATGGCTGAGTCATAGCTGCCCCTAGCATCAGCAAAGAATGTTGAACTGTATAAGTATAATGCATATATATATATATATATATATTATAAATAAAATTTCTAGGTTTCATAGTGTAATTTTTACTAATTCATATAGCTTTTATAAAATAAAGTTGAAGGACCTGGCATTGTGGAGCACACTTTAAATGCCAGCATAGTGGGGAGGAAGAGGAAGGATGATTTCTGTAAGTTTTGAAGACAATCTCTTCTATGTAATGAGTATCAGCACAGCCAGGGCTACAAAGAAAGCTGCTACCTCAAAATCAAGACCATCTTCTTTGGGAAACCAATCTGGATGAAAATGGATCAATGAGATGACCCAGAGGACCAAGAGTCCAGCCTTTGGAGGCCTCTGTGCATTCTTGGAATTCTGCTGCTGTCTTAAGGGCCAAGGTCAAGGCCACCACCAGGCTCTTGGAGGTACATACAAAAACAAGGAGTTCATTCCTATCACCAAGCTGGGCTTCCTGGTCAAGGATGTGAAGATCATATCCCTGGAAGAGATCCACCTGTAATCCCTGCCCATTAAGGAATCCAAGGTTGTTGACATCTCCTGGAAAAACCCATAAATGATGAGGGTCTAAACATCAGAAAGTCATGCTGATGTCTATGGTTCATGCTGCCCACTGAAAGCATGTCAAGATCATGATCCATGATGTTCCTGCTGTTATGGGCAAAGAAGCTTTTTTTGCAGTGGAATCAATGAAAGTGGACTCATTACTGAAAATGAGAGACATTGAAAGCTCCTGTGACAACAGCCTCGGCCCCAGAGAAAAAGCAACAGTCCAGACAGGTCTGCGAAAAAGATACTGAAGTATAGCTCTTCACAGTTAATGACTTCTGGTGGCACAGAACCAGAGTTGGGGCATCACTCGATTATCTACAAGGTTCTGGCCACTAGGAGTTCGACCATGCTCCAAAGAGAATATGGGCAACATAAATTGGACTTGGTGTATTTTTTATTTGAGGAGTGGGACATTAGGGTGAGAGGTTATACCTGGGATGAAGGGGAAGGAGGTGTGATAGGGGTGTTTGAAAGTTGTATGAAATTCTCAAATAATTAATAAAAATATTATGTTGGAAAAAATAAATGAGAGAGAGAGAGAGATACTGCCAGTACAGAAGCAAATTACAGATTGCAAGCAGACCAGGTTCACAGCTTTTGCCATTATTGGGGACTTTAATGGTCATGCTAGTCTTGGGGCTAAGTGCTTCAAGAAGATAGCTACTGATATCCGAGACCACTCTCCTGGTATCTTGCGAAGCTTTCCATCATCACTGTCAAGAGAGGATTCTGCAGGAACAGGAATGGAAAATCTTACCCGATTCCATGCAGGGTGACAATGCAGTGTGTCTCTGTGCTGGTCCCTGCCCAGAGGCACTGCCATCATCTCTGTTCCTGTTCTCAGGAAGCTGCTGTGCTGGTGGCCATTATCGATGACTACTGCACAGCAGCGAGAGGTTGCACTACCATCCTGGGAAACTTTGCTAAGGTCACTTTTGATGTCATCTTCAAGATCTACAGCTATCTGATCATAGATCTCTGGAAATAGACCAAGTTCACCAAATCATATTAGGAATTCACTGCCCATCTGTGAAAAATCAACACCGGAGTCTCAATTCAGAGGACTTAAGTTCCAGCTGTGACTACTGCACAGGGCTTTTATACAGAAAAACAACTGAAGTGAATTAAATCTGTTAAAACATAATGAGCTTGAATAATCTTAAATCATATTTTCTTGAATTCAGAACTTTCCTCCATCCTAGTTGAAATCCCCACTGCAGAAGATTTAAGTGTAGAACAATGAATTTTAGTTTGGTAAAAGACAAAACAGTTTTTTTTAAGGCACAAATGGTTAGGTGTTGCTCAGTTAGGGGTAGTAGGTAGTATCAGTAAACAACAAATACTACATGTCAGGCAATTCAGAAACAGAAAAACACACTTGAAATTATAAAGTTGAGTGTGACTTAAACAATTAGCAATGTTGCATAGGAGCATAAAAAGGACCTATTTATGGAAAAAAAAGTTTTGCTGGATACTTTTAGTAAGTTCAAACCCCAAACTAAGTAGTACTTGAAGGATTTTTGTTGTTGTTGTTAGTAGTAGAACAGTTATCAAAACATGCTATGTAACTGCAGTAGTTAGTCTTATGTGGAAACAATGCGTATCTTATTCCCTCGCCAGGTCTATCTCCATGCCTCTCAGAAGAATGAATAATAAAAAGGAGGGGTGTCATTATTCAACATACCATATTGAGAAGTGTTACAAGGGATAAAATTAAAATTAAATATCAAATTCCATGACTTAGAAATATTCCAACTATATTAAGCAAGAACATTGAGGTCCTGTGGACACTGTAGTCAAAATAACAAATTTGACCCTTACTAATTCATCTTACCACAGATGTTGAGCTGCATCCTTGCTCAGGACTTACTGTCCTGATTCTCCACTGCACTTCTTCACAGAACTTGTTCTACCAAGTCATTTCCAATTCCCATTCTCTCTTTCTTCTCAATTATCTATATTCCAAGCATGAAGTCAAAATATTCTCACTTAGACTAATCATTCCAATGACTTCCATAAATCTTGCTAGTTCGACTTGCTTTTAAACAATTTACTATTTTAAACTCTTACTGTTATCATTTTCATAATTTTTCCTCATTTGAATTTAACTTCAACAATACATGCAGTAAATTGTTGACATGGTGTGGCTTCTAAGGCTCATTGATTATTTATGGCTCGTTGGAATAATTTGAATGACCTGAATTATGAATCCATTATGTACGTGTTTATTTCACCTCTTTAACTAATGGGTCACATTTCAACTAGTGAATCTGACAACTACTCTTTTTTGAAAGTGATTTGTGATACAAAGTAGTTTAGTGCACTGTAAAAACAGAAGGCTGACTAATGTAGCCATTCACAGAGGAAAAACAAGAAATTGATTCTTGGTAATAATAGCTTGTCAAGAAAGCTTTGAAATATTAATCGCTTCATTTAGAATAGAATATATATAATTTATTTAGAGAGTGAGTTGAAGACCTTGGAAGAAGAAGGTAATGACACTTGTATTTTAACACTGAATTCTAGAATGTATTGAATATACAGCACTGCGTGGAGGATGATCAATTTTCGTCTCAAGTGAACTGACAGTGATTACTACTCTTAAACACATACATGTCTGATAAAAGCTTGGTAACAAACACCACATGTTTTCCAAAGCACAAAAACGTAGAGCTTCCACACATAATTTCATTTAGTTACACAGGTCTGAGCACTTATCAGAGGTTTATGAGACATTTTACCTGATTCAAAAGCAGGTGATCTCAAAACAACACCACGTAAGAGTAAGAACATGTTTATGATGAAGTGCTAATCAGAGGTAGCAAAGAAACCACGAAAATAACATAGACTGTTATGACTGTCATTGGAGGCCTCAAACAACTTAATTTCCAGGTCTTCTTGCTGAATACACCACAGATCTTGGACGTTCTTGTTGGAAGAATCCAGGTGGAACAGACCTGCAAGACTACTGCCTGAGACACAGTTGTCATAGTAATGCAAGGAAGTATGAAAGATGGCCAGGGAGCAGAGCAATCAATAATCATACCCAGCGGTAACCTTACAAAACACATCAATGGCTGGCTTGGCAAAATCTACTCAAGGATGTATTAGTGGCACTTCTATCTTGGGGATTACTGATAGCCCTCTAATTGGACTGAAGGCCCAGCAAGTAGGAGGGAATTTTGCCTGGTATTGTAAACATTTTGCTTAGTAATATGTGGCTATTTTTTTCATGTTTTATTTTCATTCCTGTCACTACCACACACAGTATTTTTTCAAAACAGTGCTTGCTCTGATCACTTAACTAAACGTCTTATATTAAAATGAATAAATGATATCTTAAAATGTTTAATCCACTCAATTGCTTAAAGTATATTATCTTCGAATGATGTTTATGTTAAGATTTTAAAGAATAATCAATTTTTATAAACATTTTACCTTTTACTTACAATAAAATATTTAAATATGTTAGCAGAAAATAAATCCTTTTAATTATATCCAGGGAAATTGGCCACACTAAAAGACATTTGATAATTACTTTCAAAATGATAGTTATATAAAAATGGCAATAGGAGGAGACTTAAATTGCAAGGGAAACAAACATCAGATGAGACAAATGTGGAAACATGTCAGGTAGACAAGTCAAATAAAAGATGCTTTATGATAGCATAGAAAATGAAAGCCAAACCTTCTCAATCTTATAGTAATTGCTAAAGGACACCCAAACAATTAAAAAGTAGTTTTGAATATTTCAAAATGTCAACTAGACACAAACAGGCATTGGATATTTTTTAAACTTGCTCATTCTCTCTTTTAATCTCCAGATAGTTTCTTATGAAAGCATTGTTAGTTATTATTTTTATTCCTCCTCCTAGGATATATGAGTTCCAAATAATTTTATGATTGATATGGAATGTTTCTTGTATCATCAGAAGTTAATTTTGTTATATTTGTTTTACTTTAGTCAGTAAATAAAATTTGAAGCTGTTTAGAAAAGTAAGTAAACAGATATGGTAAATCAGCACTAAATAAAATTTCTTGTAAAATGAAACATTGTGAAATACTTTAAAATTAAAATATTTGCTATAATCTATGCATATATATAATTATAGATATGTATCTATCTGTATATGACAGGAAGCAGAAATAATATTGCAGGCACAAGTATTTACTCTACAGAGTAGGGCAAGAAGGAAGAGGGGAGTGGGTGTGGCAAGCTATATGCTAAGCATATAATATATACTTGTCAAAAACCATAAAACATAACTATACTTATAAAAGTCTCAATATAGTGTAAGCGCCTGTGCTTATTTATGGGCCCAAAGTCACCTGATACAGCCACAAGGATTTAAATCATGGACCTTCGAGGAACCACAACACTACTGAGGCTGTGGCAATTTTATTGAGAGCAATCAGACATTTCATACATTTATTTGAAACAGAATATAATGGCAATTGCCAGGATCAGTACTGTTGTAGTTTCAAGGAAATAGTGAAGTTTGAAAGTCTTACGGTATTCAAAAAATTAATGTCTAAGACCAATTGTTCTGTCAAGCTTCTATACTTCCTTGACTCCTAAGGGAACATACAGAGAAACATTAAATAGCCTGAATACTGCACTGCCTGAGAGAATGCATTGGTCTCTTAGGAACTGGAAGGGACATTGTGTCCCAGGAGCCATGGACTCTAACCAGAAAAGGCTAGCACGCATGCCTCTCAAGGCAGCTAGGTCTTGAACTCCATGGTTCTCTACGA